>JANTFA010172303.1:0-19166 GCA_026413405.1 Phytosciara flavipes
TATCATGAGCCACAATAGACATTTAAAAAGGAAGAGGTGGATGAATTTTGCTCTGAGTGCACCTTACAACAGTCATATTTTCTACAATAGAAGCACAAAATTTTGAAATTACATTAAGAGTATGAATTGATGGCCCAACAAGAAAGAAAATTCTTATATCTTATTCTTTCCACGCGTATAGAGTACATAACATCTCTTAGATGTAGACATACAAGTCTTACTTCTCAACACTGTGTAGAATCATCATGGGGTAATTGCTCCTGGTTTGCGTGTAATGTCATGTCATATAACTTTCACAACGTTTTACCTACCGTACATATTAACGAAATGCGTCTTCCTTACAGCAAACTCGAACATTGATCCCATCTAATACGACCAATATATTTCGAATGCAACAATTTTCTTAACCTTCAACTTGAACGAGTAAATAATATGTCAACTTTAAGAATAATATCAACAGTGACAACGCATAAAATGAAAATTTTTAAGTCATCGCAAGACAAGCTCTTGCGTTTGTTATGTTTTTCTATTAATAGAAGCCAGAAATTTTTCTACTTTATGTAACTTTCCGATAAAGTTATGTGAATTATGGAGTCACATAACTGTGCTGAGTACTGATATAAACCTTTAATACTAATAATCCGCCGTAACAACCCTTTTGGTGGGTCAGAGGCTAGATCATTATTTACTAGTTTTCACTGATTGTGGTTTTACTTTTAAAGATCCTTTCATTACCAACACAGTAAGCTGCGCGACAAACTTAAGTTAAATCGATATTGAGTGCCATCTATGTTCATAGAAGTGAAACTAGTTGGTGTGGAATGCGTTCCCAAACAATATCTTTGCCGCCAAGCCGTGTGAATATCTTTATCCACCAACTATCGCGAACTCGAACCAATTCGATCAGCTGTGTTTTGTATACACGTCTGACAACCGGTTACATTTTCTGCCACAGTTCGGAATCGAACTCTCAGCACTGGTAGCTTCAATCGTTTAGTTGGCGACTACGCTATTGAGTTGTTACAGCCAAATTGCATTGGAAAATCTAGAATCTAGAACTGATTCCGAATTCTTATCGAATTACAGTAGTTTATGCACCACTGTCCAAAATGTTTAGTTTGACGAGTTGGAAGTTATGTACATAGTCGAGGAGGGTGTGCTACTTACTCACATAATGCAACTCGTCAAAATAAACATTCCAAACATACGCTGTTTTGGGTAATTATGCAAAAAGTTGAATCAATTCTCCCTTTTAAGAACCAGCTAAGAATGAACTACTAAGCCAGTATAGAGGCCTAAAAACTAAGTTATACCCAACCCATGTATTCTGTAGCTAAATTATACTTACAATCTGCACAGAATTGATGAACAAAACTGTTTGTAAAAAATATTTTGTTGAACTTAGAAAAAAATCCGAATTGAAACAATCATTTTTAAACTAAAAAAGAACTCTTCCAAAATCCAAACTACGTTATTCTTTCCACCGAAAAGTTGTTATTATATGTGTTTACGTCAATGACAAATCGGTAAATTTATAGTAGTCCGCTTCTATAAACAGAGAAATGCTAAGTTGGTACGCCTGCGGCTAGCTAGAAGAAACATATGAAATGAATGACAGTTGGTTTTTATGGGAGAGAATTCGAAAGAATTTGAGAGAGTTGCATACAAAATTTGGCCGCAGGCGTACCAACTTAGAATTTCTCAACCAAAAAGCAATTTCAACAGATTTTGAGCAATATCTAAGAGTTTTTTTGTGGAATTAGCCACACGAAGGTGCTTCCTAAATATGAAATTTGCATAGCTGAGTATGGGGAACGATAGAAAGTGCTATTGAGGAAATCTGTTTTGAACTCATAAGTGATACCTACATTAACATCTATACCATTTTTTTGGTACTAAGACTCAAAAATGACTTGATCTAAAAACTCAGATTTGGTAATTTTGGGAAGGCAATCCTGACCTGAACCTGAGTTTCCGTCATCTCTCAGGTCAAGTTTCAGGTGTACCTTAAATTTTGACCTAATAGGTGTCAGGTCAGGTGTTTCCTGATAACTGTAATCGGGTTTCAAGTAAAATCAGGCCAGGTTGAGGTAAGACCTGACCTGTTCCGAGCTTTGTTAGGTACTCATAGAAAAACTTCATTTCAAACTACCTTCATTCAAACTTGAGATGAAGGCCGGTGTTTTATCTTGAACACGTTCGTATTTCGTGTAGGAATGCATATCCTTGTTGTCATCTGAGCTGATTATGCCTGGCATCTCGTCTCATTGATGGATTAGTTTAAGTGGGCACTTTCCGTAGAACCTACGACCAGTTGCGGACAGTTGGATTTCCAGCAAAGTCTTTCTGTTCAATACCATACGACAGATCGTTGGAAAGCGAAATCCGTTCCGTTTTCTGAATTCAAAGAATTTTGAATTTACACAGACAAATTACTTTACCATTCAAACTGCGCGCCATTACAAAGTTCGAATACACTTTGTACCGCTACGAAACCGCAGATGGTGCCACATTAGGCCGCAAAATAAACACATAACCTAGCTATTTGATGTCAAGCAACTTCTCGTCATTCTCAAATTTTGTTGTAAAGTCATTGTCAGTGATCATGGCGTCTTCGAATGTTTTAAGCTATTTGAGTGAACAAAAGAAAACAAATAACAAGGAACTAGCTGCCGAATGGACTCAGATCGAAGAGTTATACAATGACAAGTAAGCATCCGATTATCGGAAATATATAAAATCCATTCACAATAAAGAAATGTTCTTACCGCACACTTCCCTCATTGTTTTGATTCCATTGATGTACAGCCAATTTCTCACAATGCCCCGATTAATATGAATTCTATCCCATCCACAGACTATGGAACGAGTTAACTATAAAAATGATTACATTTGTCAATCATCCCGCACTCCAAAGCGAAGACAGTCTTGTTCAACTGTACCACAACTTCATTTCGTCGTTTGAGACTAAGTATGTGGAATTGACAGAATGGGGGGAAATTTTTTTTTTTCTGATTTTACCGATTTGTCGTTTAGAATTAACCCGTACGGTCTGGTGGAAATTGTTTCGGTCATTGTCAGTTTCATCGCCGATAAGAAGGAAGCGGTCGAGTTCCTTGAAAAACTTAAAGAAAAAGTTAAAATTTGCGATGAAGCAGTCTGGTTTTGTCGGGTGAGTACCAAACATTATGAGTACAAGTGACAGTGGAAATACATTTGGATGACTGAGTGAATTGTAAGGATGTGTGTTGAGCACTGACCCGAAATTCAAAGAATGAACATTTTATGTCGAGCCGTATGTGTTGCCCTTAATTAGCTCTGCCAGCAACATTAAAATTGAATTGTGGTGGTTCCGTTTGTGGGTCATTTATAAATGATCGGGAACAGTAACAGTTGGTGTAGCTAAAAGAACACCCGAAAATGGATTTGTCTAATTTGTTCCAATTAGATTTGAATCTGTCATAAAGTGTTGAGTACATTATCCAAACTCTCTGCAGATGGTTTGTTTTGATGGTAGTCTGATCAGATACCGTAAAAATTAACCAACTTGATAGTGAGATTAGCTCTTCAAAACATATGGTCACCGATTGGACACATATAATCTCTACCATTGCTAATGACCAATGAATTCACATAGTTGCACTGTCGCCAACTCGCCATTGATGAGTGAAATTCTACTGGTGTCTCTTACTGAGGGGTTACACACTTCATTTTAGAACTTTTTTTTATTAGTCAGTTCATTGATTGAATCGTTTTCAGTGATAAAGGATCATTCTCAAAGTATGTCCCAAAGGGGGATAGTGGTTGGAAATAAACGGGACAGTTCAGACACATTTTTCGAGGTTCTATAGATGTTTGTGAGGCGTTTCTAGCGTGACATACTTTATGAACGACACTTTAGGGGTTGTACACAAATGACGTCACGTCCTAAGTAGGGTGTACATGAAAGTGGTGGTTCTAGCAAATTTGTGTCAAACTCGGTTCCTTTTGTGTGACCCTCCCACGCCGTATAAGTCTCAAATTTATGCCGAGCCTCTCTATTGGCCAGCACGAAAAACATTTGTTCTATGACTTTTGTGGGCCCTAGCGAGGGTAAGCCCTAGTGTATATCTCAGCCCTGGAGCACCGTACAAAATCCAAATTGGTGTCGAAATGAAGGTTGTAGAGCCCAATGAAGAAATTAACTTTCTATCTGGTTGCCTGACAAGTTGAAAAATCGAATCGAAAAATTTGAGTTGTCAGGCACGACAACACGTCTTTCTTCCGAAATGAAATGTGCCTATTGCATCCTTCATTGGTGAACCGTAATTTTGACACCAATTTGGATTTTGAACGACGTTCGTTGGCTGAGAAATACACTAGGGCGTAGGGCTACTGTCACTACGGTCATCCAAGAGCTCAAATACAAAAGTCGTAGAACAAATGTTTTTCGTGCTGGCCAATAGACAAATTTGGCATAGGTTTTTATACCGTTCCCTTATGAGGGTTGAAATGCGCACAGGCTCTCGGTCAATGAATGCTCAACTGATTACATTTTTGTGAATCTCACAGGTATTACAAGGCCAGATCCATTTGGAACACCTACAAGACTTAGATGCAACAAAGAAAATCATCGAAGACTTAAAAGAAGTATTAGAAGAATCGGGAAATGTGACACCTGTTCATGGAAAATACTTTTTGCTTGCGTCGAACTACTATCGACGTGTCGGCCAGCATAGCGATTACTATCGATGCGGATTACAGTTCTTAGGCTGTTCGTTGGACGAGTATCCGAAAGAGGAATGGCCACAGCAGGCATTTTTCTTGGGATTGGCCGCATTGCTGGGCGATGGAATCTATAATATCGGCGAACTGGTAAGACCAAAAAATGATGCAGTGATGTGTGGTGATAAATTGACTCATTTGATTCGGTGTAGTTGGCACATCCGATTTTGGAGTCACTGAACGGCACAGAGAACGAATGGATTGTGGAACTGTTGAAAGCATTTAATTCGGGCGATATTAACAAGTGAGTGAAGTGTATGGAGCTAGTCTTTGTCTAGATGAGAAATGTTAAAATGTCTGCCCGTTTCAGATTTGAGAAGATGAAAAGTCAATGGGGAAGCATACCCGATCTGGCAACTCAAGAAATTAAATTGCGGCAGAAAATTTCGTTGCTCTGTTTGATGGAGGTAAGATCATAATTTGGGTCAATTGAAGTTCACTCACTAACATTCATTTCAAATGACATTTCCAGATGACCTTCAAGCGACCATCAGATCATCGGTCCATCAAATTCGAAGAGATTGCAACAGAAACGAAATTACCGTTGAAGGAAGTCGAAATATTGATCATGAAAGCGTTGGCCCAAGGACTTGTTAAAGGTGCGATCGATCAAGTTTCTGGTGTCGTTAACATGACCTGGGTAGGTTTTTTGGTTTGCCATTTGTGTCGCAAATTCTGTTGCATGACAAATTTTCTTTCTTAAAGGTGCAACCAAGAGTGTTGAGCAAAGAACAAGTAGCCGCTATGGCCACAACTCTTGATACATGGATCGGATCAATTGTATCGATGGAAAATTTAATCGAGGCTAAGGCAGCCGAAATTCTTACCAACTAAAGGTTTCGTTCAACTTTTTTTTTATTAAAATAATTTTTTGAGAGAAGAGATTCTTGCGTTTGTCTTCTGAATTAAATCAATCGGAATGTGAAATCGATGGTTTTTTGATAGAGGCGCTGGCGTTTACCTAGAAGTTGAATATTGTTCTCTATTAGACAAGTCTTTCAAGTCTTATCGGAATACTTTTAAATTGCCGCAGACATCCCGAAATTGGTAGAAGTTTCACTGAACAAAATCAAGGTGTTTACTGATGTGCTGGTAATCATTCGCTGCAGATAGTTGATTTGCGGCTGGGTATTCCAGAAAAAAAGCTCCCAGCCGCCATAATATTTTTCTGATTCGCTGGAACAAATTTATACTAACGGAGCGGACCTATGAATTGAAAACAAAGTGATCAATTCATCGAATTTCCAGCGTCTCAAATAATTGAGCTTGAGCTCTCGACTGTTCATTACCAAATTTACTCTCGTTCATATTCTCTAAAGTAAGGCAATCGGAAAACTTTGCCTGGATTTCTGTCTGTCAGTTCACACACACGGGTCTCGTTAGTGTCAAAAAATTGATTTGAACGAATGCCGCGTAAAAAAGATGGATTCCAGAACAGAGCATTTTGAAAGCGTTGGAGACGAATTCTAGCATGCATATTATAGTCAACATGGTCAACACACACACCGACACCGCATATCTCAGCTGTCGCGACCAACGAAAAAGTGACATATCATTGTTTACTCCGCATCTAGTGAAAGTGTCTCTGTAATATGTTGTGATATTGTTGTTTTTACGTAAATTGATTAGATTGAATGTTGTCCAAACAAAAAAGTGTCATCAAAGGGGGAAACGAGAGCAAAAGGTCCGAAGTGCGTGCAGTTGTTAATGTGAAACAGTAGCTCGCATTAAAAAGTGTAAAGTGCCTGACACGGAAATTAGTAGCTCCATGAGTGCGTCTTATCAATCACAGAAAGAATAATTCGCAAAAACAAAAGATAACGGCGAACGCGATTTATGTGTATAGTGCAACACAGTGATTGAGAGTGGGTTACAGTGAGTGTTTTGAAAAAGCAAAATATGCCTGCAGAAGGCCATAGGATCAGGTCAGTGCAATTTTTATTCTAATTAGGTAAATGTGGTCATTACACTAACGAAGCGTACAAATCAAGAGTCTGATGTAAGTACACAGAGGATCTTTGATGCTAAATTGTAAATTACATTTAAATTGAAAGCAATCATCAATGCGGCTGTTAGATACTGTTTTCAACCTACAAGTTTTAAGACAGTCACAACTTGTGATTCACAAGACGGAATAAGCTAGACGATTTACCGTGATCCGACCATTCATAAAGTGCATTTCCTTTCAAAGAGGAAATGTTTTAGTCTACAGTGAAAGTCATTATACCTTTCATACATTTTCGTGAAAGAGAGGATAGGATTCCTAGCCTTTTTGAAACATCAGACGTATCTTGATTATATTTGGCAAATCTATTACTTGGTTTGTTTGGTCTTTCATTTAATTTGTTACCACACAAATTTTTGTATAAGAGGGAATAGCTATGCCAATTCAATCCTTAATTTTTGTCATCATTTTCGAAAACAAATGACGACTTCGATCTTGAAAAGTAATAGGTAAGGTCACACTGGCCGTCTTGCCCTTGCCCATGATTTAAAACTCTACTTCATTTTGAATAAACGTAGAACAGCCTAATTCGGATGAGTATTCCTTAATAGTGAACAATGGACGAGAAATGAAACCTATCTGCCATTCCAAAAAGCAAGGTGTCTGCATATACCATACAGGTTATATAATCGACGAAAATTGACTTTTCAGTTAGTTTTTGAAATGTCCATGTTCCAAATATTTTTGGGTATCTATCCAAAACCGAACCATTTTTGTCAGCTGCCAAAAATGTGCCTGGGGCCATATGCAGCCGCGTTGAATTTAAGTATGTGTGAGGTGGTTTGTAGCTAGAATTGAATGTTTGGCCACATCTTTGATCATTCGAATGTTTGAAAGCAGTCTGTCATCGAAGATATATGGCCGCCAATTCAGAATTTTTACATGAGCGGCTGTACGTTTCGAAGATTTAACAAACTTTTAAAAAAAATCGGTGCATTTTGGAGGCATACCGTAGAACAGTTTTTTACTTAAAATGACGTTATACGTCGATTAAAAATAACTTGTCAAAACTCCAATTATGGATCGCAAACCGGTTTGAACCGAACCGAAAAAACGGTTCACCGCCCGGTTTTTGACATAAAGCCAAGTTTCAATAAACAAACCGATTTTCACCAGAATCCTTATGTCAAAACAACTTCCCGTTCTTTTAACTCATTTTCCGTAAAACTTGACTTGAAATGTTTGCTTGTCTCAATGTTTAATGGCCTTGCGCTGTGGTTGAATTCTACTGATCTGTTGAGAAAATCTGAATCACACAGGGCTTAGCTACAGCTTAAATGTAGAAACATATAAAACCAAAAAAAAAGTGTGTATGAACTTTTTTTTTGGATTTTCGAACCTGTAAAATGAAGGTTCAAACAGTCCTCGGTTAACCGGTTTCTAAAACCGAAACCGCGGTTTTTGAATTCAGCTCCGGTTTGCAATCCCTAACTCCAATCCTCCATTATATAAAAACAGTTATTTTGTCAAGAAATATTTTTTCGGACCGAAATAATGATTCAGAAGTAAGCTCGTATTCATCCGTTTTACATAGCCAAAATTTTCACTTAAAAGAATGATCATTTTGATAAAATGCGCTCTTTACCTGAAAAATACGCACTTCTCGACTATAAAACTGCGTCCCTGACTTGAAATCCCCTCCCAGGTCAAAATGCTTATAATAGGCTGTTTTAGGGACTTCCCAAATGGGAATTTCCCACGCTACTGTTGAATATCAAAAGAAGTCATTGTACGAACAATTAAAATCGACCGATTGATATTGATTTGAAAAACGAATAGCTTAATACCTTACACGGATTATTCCGGAACAAATGCATAAACTGCACGTGTAGACGTGAGCTCTAGGTCATTTCAAATTCAATGTGAACATAGAAGCGGCGAGTATATATTTAGAACGAATAAGATTGAACGTAGAAAAGTATAGCTTCGTTGCGATTAAAAGATTGAATTTTACCGAGACATACCAATCATGATTTTCCATAATTTCCGAACGAGTTTATAGTATTCGTGCGTGCGTATGGTGTACATCATAGCACTACCATACATCTGGGATGTAGCCCGGTGCGCTTGACATTAGACTATTCCGAAATACACCAGACTACATTGAATGATGCTACTTAAATTATTAATTCGGAAAACAATTCTATGACAAGAGCTAACTTGTGTGTTTCTAAGCAACTTGCTTCGGTAACTTTTTTTTCGAGGTGTAGGGCTTGCATATCCGAGTCGAAGCCAAAGACAGTTACCGAAGCTTGTTGCTCAAACCACGCTTCTGAGTTTGTATCACAAAATGGTTCCTTTCGCAACATCCAATGTATAAACCACTATTACTGATGTTGACACATCGCGTTACCGTGACAAAAAGTCATACCATTTCAGTGTGCAAGTACTCACTACGATAATGTTGTCTTCAAGCTTGCAATCAAGTCTCAATATGATTGAAACTGAAAGTTTCGTTCTTAATTTGACTCATGCAAAATTCCAGTCACATTATCAAAGTATAATCGCTTTTGGACATTTCCATTTAGCAAAGATACCGGTTTCAAACACTTGCTAATAAGCGAACCTAACCATCAGAATGTGTAGCGGGCAATTCGGTTTTTTCTCGAATCTTAATAAACCTATAGGATACATTGTGGGTACATTGGTTTGTGAAAATTGACCGACTTACATCACAATGCATAAGTTGCTAGTGAAATTCTTATGTTGTTTTGTTATGTCACGACAACTGATGAAACACATTTATCGTCTTTGAGTTATGTGGTCGATAGTAGGGCTTACAACTCGATGCCTTTAACTAAGGATATAGGCCAGAGAAATGACGCGAACCAGCTGTGTTATCGTGCAAGTGTATGCATCATCACCGTATATGCGTTATCAGAGATGATGCAATAATTATAGGTTTGTCATTGTTTAAGAAATTCCGTTTTGATCATCTGCATACTAAACGACATTAAATGACTCTCACCAAAACTCAATTTACATTACCCGTGCAGGCGTGTATCATCAGACAGAAAAGGTGCAAAAGGAAAATTATAACGAAAATTGACTTGATATCCATTGTCTCAACAACTGTTTCGGATTTGCAATTCCATGCTCATGTTTGCAAAAGTTTACCGTCTGAAGCAGACAGTAATGACGATATTTTAGAGGAAATATATTTTCGTACACAGGTTGTCTGCTACATTATAGAATTGTGAATGTTTCAAAGACAAAACTGTGGAAAACTTTTCTTTTTGCTAGTAAACACCTTTTGTTTGCATGAAAAATAATAATTAAAGTTTTATTTGGCCTGATGCAAATAATCATGTCTGATGTGTTGCGACAATATCATCTTTTGTCTCTCTTACCACCTCACAAAAATGAAATCTTCGTAGGTGATCAAAAATAGTGGAGTCGATAAGACAAATCAATTTGAATATTTAAACCTGAATCGAAAGACAACACGTAGATCATACATCGCACTAAGATCTCTAAGATGGCTAGAACTTGAATAAAACAATGATTTGATACACCCATGTAATCTAAATACTAGGTCAATTCGTACATGAATGATGTACAATCATTTTCTTATTATTTGCATTCATTTTATTAAATCGTTTTCCGAGTAAGTATTCACCATCTAGAATAATGTGTAATTTGCTAATGTCAATGAACTGAAATAAGGTGTGAGTTAGAAAATGCATGGGTCGTTGAGGATGACAATTTTTTTTGGTCGAAACACGGTACGTGTAACCTAACCAGTGCGAAAAAAATAGGGAAGTACGACTGAGTAGATGGTCGTGAATGGAATGTCTAGTTAGAAAAGTTTAGCACTTCATCTGGTAAATCAGGGGAAATCGAACAATCACACACGAGAAACGTTGCGCTCGCCTCTTAGAGAAATTCTCGAGAGGTGACTTCCACATGAACCTAACCCCCCGGAAATCCCAACTTGAACCAAACATTGATCATGTTGGAATTTCCCATTTTCTTTCCATGATGAACAAATAACGATTTCAGCTCGGAAAGATCTTTTAAATGCTGCGGCAAGATGAATTCCTAATTCTTACTTTTAGATTCACCAGAACTCAGACTATCAACCCCTGTTCAATCTATTGAAAAGTCCATAGACCTTAAATAGATTTGAACAATAAAGTCGTTAGTGTTTCTTGCGAATTTGAGCGTTTTGCAACCAAATCATAAAATTTGTTATTTCACTTCCAACTCTAGTCGATAACAGATGACAAATCTTTTCGAAAATGTTCGTTCCACCTGCATTTCGAATGCACTGACGTAATTGGGTAGATCAATATTGTGCACACGACGAATTTTTATTTGCAAAAATACTGCAAAGTAGGTCAGAGCTTGAACTTTAATATCCCTTTTACTGCAGCCTAGGCACTCTACCTTCATCAGCTTCAGGCATTTTGATAAAAATTTGAAATTTTGAAAGTCAAATCGTCCCAGCCGGAAGCAGAATTTTTTTTTACGATTTTCAATTTTCCTATGTCAGTCAATCGATGGTGATGCAATGCACAATGACCATTGCAAGTGAACGCGTGACAACATGACAAGTTAATTAAAAGAAGGAAACACGAGGTCACAAAGTCAATTAGCCAGTTAGTTTTAGAATTGATTTTAGGGAGCTCGACCAGGTTGCATTGAAAATCGTGGTAAAAGCCACTAGCTTTACGATGTGATGTATCACTGCCAAAAACGTGCTGACTCTTCATTGATATACAAATGTTGCGTTTTTTCAAACTGCGAAATAAATCCCAGATCGACACATGCACAACTTCATTGATATGAATATAATGATTGATAGACAATGGTCAATGAATTAGAAATATTTTTTATCTTTTAATCTCACTGAATCAGTTGACGTGATAAACTTTACAACCGTCTGGAAATTTCAATAACCGGATCATATATAACAAACAAAAAAATTAATTGTATGATGCAATCACATGAGTGTAAGACCAATCAATGGACCCTATAATCAATGATTCTGTTGCATGATTTATCATTGTGAATTTGAAGCCACCGATAACAGTTTTACAATTTAATTACTTCGAACTTTTAATAGACAACGTCTCCTAACGCAACGCAAGTGAGAGATAAAGAAATGTGAAATTCACAAACTTAAATAAAAAGGTGGTATGAAAAATGTATATGGACTAAGGTACCGACTAAGGTACAAAATTATGGAAATTCCATTTTGTTTTCCTATAGTAAAATAGGCACAAAATGTTCAAAATAGGTATTTATGAACCGAGTTTTTTCTCATAAAAAACACCTTTATTCCGAGTGACAATAGTTATTCTCCTAACTAGTCCAGAGGCCACTGAACATCCTGTGTTCAAACGAGGTCCGGAGCATGTTAGATCGTTGTTCGCTAAAGTTTGGTACCCTGATGAAGAAAAATTAGGGTGCCAGACTGAGATCTCGGGGAATAAGTTTTTACGGCGTCTCAAAGTTGAGAAACCGCGTTTTTCGCCTTCATCGTTGAATATCAAGAGAGCCCGAAGAGATAAAAAAAAATTTTCTTCACCGAAAGTATAGAGAATTACATTTTCAACAACAGTTCTCATGCCACAAAAATAGACAAAGTTGAAATTTTTGGTTTTTTGAAGAAAATACTCCAATCTGAGCCTTCTTTTCTACATGTCGAGTGTTAAATGTATTTGGGAAATGCAAATACTTAAACTCATGAAGGCGAAAAAACGTGGTTTTCCGACTTTGAGCCGCCGTACAAAATTTTTGCCCGAGATCTCAGTCTGACACCCTAATTTTTCTTCATCAGGGTACCAAACTTCAGCGAAAAACGATCTAACATGCTCCGGACCTCGTTTGGTCACAGGATGTTCAGTGGCTCCTTTACTAAACGTATGCTGAAAGGCTCCTTGAGCGGATGAGAGGAAGACACGCAAAATTACAGTTTAGGCACAAGTTAGCAACAAGATTTTATGTACAGGAGTGGAATCTTCATTTTCTCAAACTTCACTAGTGCGCAAGAGTTTGTATGAAAATCCATTTGCGCACTGGTGTACATAATAGTTTTTTTTTTACCAAGCTAGTTGTGAAGGTATTTTCTCGTACTAGAGGTCGATTGTCGATCCGAGGCGAAGCCGAGGTCGCCAAAATATTGTGTGCGAGAAAATACCGCCATACCTATATACAGTGGTAGAAACAATGTTTTTTTTTGCAATCCGGGCCATAACCACACCTTCCCAATGCCAAAAAATCAATTAATTTTCTACCAAATATTCACATGATAGCAAAAATGCATTTGAATGGCTCTAGAACACTACTTCATATCAATGTGATGTAAAGAGACGATTTGAAGCAGCCAATGCTTAGCATAAGCTTCAACAAAACGTTCAACGAAATTGCAGCAGAATGGCTATGGTCGTATCTTGATGATAAGAATGGTTTTGGTGAAGTGGGTTCGAAGCCTGGTCTCCACACGACTTTTATTGACTGCTCATTCAAGCTAATGGATCTGATATCGTGCGAGAAACTTTTTCTCGCACGCTAACGTATCAGTGAAATAATCTTCACTCATATGACATGAAACACGTACATGGGAAGGTGACGGTTATGGCACCGGAACTGCAAAAAATCATTTATCATCGAGTTGCATACAACGTTTTTTTTTCTTCAAAAAAGTGGCAAAAATTTTACTTTTTGTCACTGAGTTGAAAAAACACATTTTTTTATTGTTCACTCGATATACGTCGTACAATTATACACAGCAGCAAAACAGAAAGCTCAACACTACACAGTACTTAATAATGAGCTTGAGTACAAACCATACACACGTATAATAAGAATATAAAGTGTTTAAAAAAAAATTAATTTTTTTACGTATATTTATCAATGACATGGCCAATTGAAATGAACAGTAAACTTGCATGAATAATAATAATCAGTCGCTTTTTTGCCTCCAGCCAGTGAACATCATTTTTGCAGTATAGTGCTGGTCATCTTAACTAAAAAAAAGAAAAACGTTTTCTTTGCTTAAAAATGTTTATGATCAATCTACAGACGAACATTTTACTATAATTAAAAAGTTGTTACAAACAGAAGAAAAAAAATTTATCTGAAGAAAGTTTGAAGGCCGGTTGCCTGTCATTTTGTAGGTTAAGTTTAAACTTTTTATTATTATTTTTACTATTATCGTGAACGAACATTGCCCATACAAAGAGAGAGAGAGAGAAAGAGACAGATTATAATTTAACAATTTACAACAACAACAAAAAAAACGTTTATTATTCGGATAGGTAAGTTTTAATCTAATTTTAATTTTACAATTTAATCAATGAATTTTTCGCGCAATTTGAAATATTTGATCCGTGTTAAATAACAATATTGTTGAGGTACAGTCAAGGTATCCGCCGAAAATGAATGGTGTTTGGTTGGTTATAACGAGTGTAAAAACAAATTCTTCGATTTGTAAATAAAAATTTTTTTTTTGTTTATGTCTGAATGTTGAATAGTTTAAATTCTGTCTGAATTTCGGTCTTTTGAACTAAATAATTTTTTTGGTTTTATGATTATCATGAATTGGGTCGATTGAGTTTTACACTCATTCACAATTTGAATTTGATAAGAATCGAGTAATTTATGTGTCGTTGCAAGGTATTGATGAAAGACTGAAGAGTGGATTTTACATATAAATGAAAATTGTAAACAAAGTTGTTTACTACAACACACTCTAGTCTTCATATGAATAAATATTGAACGGAATTGGAGAGTTGATTTTATTATATGAATTACACGAGGGGGTAGCCGCTGGCTGAAAATCTGTTCCAACAAATTCCACTATTAAATTACAAATATTCCGCTGAATTTCAAAAGTTTCACTAAATTCCAAAAACTCCATTCAATTTCAAATATCCCATTAAATTCCATCGGCTTGTCCCAAGAATTACATCAGTGGTACACCCCTTCGGAATTACATATTTGTTGTAGTCTTTAGCATCCGTCAGCGAAATTTCGCTTTAGTTAAATTCGAAACTGGCTTCCGTAAATAAATTGGAATTTTCTAACCAAAATGCAAGACTTGCTCCGTAAATTATTTTTCATAAGTAATCCAATACATTCGCTTCGTCGTCATATTAAAACTACAAACAAAAATTTTTTTTCATTCCTCGTAAAAATGCAGTGGGAATGGTAATATTATATCCAATTCTATGTACACCGTTACAGTAAATGCAATTTTCTTGCAGCCCATAAGAATCATTTTGGCTTAACTTTTTGATTCTCTAAACATCTTTAAAAATGCTCGACCATCGGATCGTATTTTACCCATAGTTGGGTTACATCAGTGTCAATTTTCCACAATCATTTGCATTTTTTTTCTTTCCAACGTGGAATGCTGACTCAATGGTCAGATTGCTATCAACCATAATTATTATGAGAGCACTGATCGTAGTCGATGGCAATTATAATCCAGTAGCCAGTATGATAAACTATTTCTTACTGAAAATGTACATATTATACCGGTCTATGCATGATTGGCAATTTGAAAAATGAGGGACAAAAAATCGTAACAGTAAGAACTCTTTGATAAAATGACAATATTTTAAACCTGTAATCTGGTGAACAATGTTTTTTCTTGTTTTAGTTTGAATATAATGAGAACATTGTGGCATTCATTGGCATTGCGCTGAGTGATCTTTCGATTAAATTTTTTTATCTTAATTTAAATTCGTCGATTTGCTTCCAGGAATGCGACCAAGTCTTTCGATCTTTGTTATCTTCTTCTTCTTCTTCTTCTTCTTCTTCTTCATACCGACCTATTGACGTACGCTTTGAGTTAATTTTTTTTGTATCTTCTCTGCAGTCACGTGCAAATTACCATAATTTTATCATAAATTCATTTCAATAAAATAAATTTAAAGATTGTAATGACGCCAATATCCACACACAATGTTACGACATTTTCTCATTTCTGTTCACAAATTCACTTTTTTCATGAACACATTGAAATTTTAATAACATTTTATTATTGAGAAACGTGCATAACAAATCTTGACTTTTTGCAGTTAAACTATAAAATGATCATAATAAATTCATAATCTTAAACACACACAAAAAAAAACGTTCTAAAAATAAAACAATTTCTAACGATCGACGACGCCAACTTTTCCGATAATAACTGGCATTATCAACCGAATTACTTTTTGGCGGACAAATTGGAAGACGGAAAAAGGTCTCAATACATTTAAATTTTCCACCGCATTTTCTCAAATAAAATGTTGCATTCGAAACGACATTCCTGATGAACACATGCCCACACATGCATGACCTAAATTTCCGGATTTAGTCACTTCCCAGTTTGCCGCAATCAATTTGCTGATTTTTCTTATAAATGACACATTAACTGAATGACTGTTTCGATCGGCCAAAATTTTCAATAAAATCATATCAATTTACTCATCCCATCATGCATCGTTGCACGCAACGCCATCTAGGTATCATTTCTCTGATTTAAATGGAAAACCAAAGGATTTCTCATTGTTGAATGATTTTCAAATTGAAAACTAATGTTCTTGAAATCCATTGTACTAACACTTGGCACTAACTTGGCACTTGTACTAACACTTTGTGGTCGGTATAATATGAGAAGGTGTACAAGTCAACGTTAGCTGGATTCCCGTCAGTATTGATAAAAGTTTATCAGTTAAATTTATCCGGTTCATCGAGGCTAGCTTTTGTCCGGATACTTTTGACTGACAGCTGATAAACTTATCAGCGCTGACGCGAATCCACCTATTGTAATTTTACAACTTGAATTAAAGTTTCGTCGTCTTCAAATTAAGTTTGATATCAATTTATCGTCCAAGCTAGCTATACTGAAAAATGTACGATTTTATCAGAAGACCCATAATTTACCTTAATCAACAACGTTATTCAAATTATAAATAGTCGTTGATTGTTCGAAGTGTTTAATACGTGACGACAACATTGAATTAGTTACCTCATTATCTGGAGCGTCGGAAACTCTAAGTAGTGCATCAGCATGGAAATGATATACTTCTTTCTAGGCCTAGACTTTGTTGGTAGACACACAAGAATTCCATTGTTAAGCGAGATATTCTATTCCTCCTACTCCAAAACTAGAGGTAAAGTTTCGCTACCGCGAATGAAACCTCACGTTCTTTTGAGTAATAGATAGTAAAACTGCAAAACAGTAAGATCTGTTAATAGATCATCAATGCACCTAATATTCATCATTTATACAGCACTTTAGCGACATGTGTGCTACACTACTGCAGTGTTGTATTGTTGCATTACTATTACATAAGTTATGTCTACATGTTGCATAAGTGACATGCAACAAGTCATGCAACACTTCACCCATAATTATGACACAATAATGCAACGCGCCTTAAGCGTTGTAGGCCCTACAATGTAGGAGTGATCATAAATATTGCCTGTGTTGCATGAATGATACAAGTCGTTGCATAGTATGATGCATTAAGGGACTGCTCATGAACGACGTCCACCAATAACTCGATATACGCATTCTATAAAATCAAATATGTGCTTGAACCCCCAAATAGATCCCCTGACTGGAACACATAGTTGAATTCATAAAATGCGTGTTCATCAAGTTGTCGATGATTGATATGATGGCAGTACAGAGAACAGTGGACTTCGTTTATCGACAGTTCCTAAACAAGTCATCACTCATGCAACTATGTACATCACTTCTGCAACATTAAATGCATCACTTATGCAACGTGTAGACATCACCATAAATGTGACTTTCGTGTTGCATAAACGATGAGTATTTTAGTTGCATTGATGATTCATTATCAGGCCATCACACCACATATGTAACACTTGTACATCACGCATCCACGAAAATATACAACACTTTGATTTCGTATTCTGATCTGTATCATTCTTAAATGTATCCAAATAGTGTCTCGGATCGAGATAGAGTGTCCGAGACGAACTTGGGGCTTATTTGTAATTATAAATGAACGTTATAGATGGTGCCCACAATAATTTATTTAAGAAATCTGAAACAAAAAAAATTTCCTCAATTGTTATTGCTACCACAACATCAATCAACTAATAAAACCTATCCACGAAGCGGTGACTATGACTGCGAAAAAAATGAATCCAAAATGGCATGCCTTACATTGGGACAAGGGACATTAATATCAATTTTAATTTCTAACATTTTCAGTATACAGTTGCCTATTGATCGAATTGATTAAAATTCAATTGAATTTAATAAAAAAAATGGTCTCAAATTATGGAGCACTGATAAATTTTCGCATGTCATGCTAATTCGTTACCATCAAAAAATATGCGTCCTCTAAATTGCTTTGCATTGTTATACCATACAAGCCAATAATGAATAAAGAAAATGAAAATACTTTCGCCGAATTGATCTTATCATTAAATCGTGTTCAGCGTCAGTATACAGAAGAAGTGGCATGTCATGTGTAGCGCATCTTCTTGCGATTTTTAGACCCGTACGAAGAACGAGGGTCTTATGCTTTCACTCTTACGTTTGTAATTATGTCGAGCCCCCGCGGGGTAGAAGCAAAACCATCCGCACGACAATTGAGTACATCGAAACCAATGTTAATGGGATGTGTATTAAAAAAAGGCTAGTTCAAGTTCGAAGATGAGTAAAATCGGTCGAGTCGATCCAGAAGTATGGTCGAATTAGTGCCATTTTCGAGGTCGAGTTGATCCTCGCATATATTACCGGTCGTATTGCTCGTGAAAGGTTGATAGTTGGTGCAAAAGAAAAGTATGTACTACACCAATCTAGGATTTTTTTTGTTAAGATCGGATCTCGGGCTCGGAAGTTAGAGTCCATAGAGTGTGCCAAAGTTGAGCTACTCGGTCGTACAGTGAAGGCAGATTTTTTTTGTCGATATCTGGAGTAATTTTCATCCGATTTTCATAATTTTTTTTTCGTCTTGGAAGGTAATGACGACCGTGAAGCGGTAGGTCTGTTTTCGGTGGCCTTACAAAATGGCTTGGATTTTAGTGTTTTTTTGCCTATATTTCGAGCAAATTCCACCTGATTTTGGTGGATTTCTTCCAGAATTCAATTTTCCGGTTAGAATAAAATGATTTCATACGGAAATTTCGGAGTTGCTGTAAGCAATTTCAAAAAGAAATGAGCCAATACTCTCCATGCATGAGTGTAAACAAAGTCAGCTGTCAAATAGAGTACTGTTTTGTATGAGATTTTATACCCACTCTTTTGACAGTGCAAAATATTTTCATGGTACACTGTCCAGTTTCAGTACTCTATTTAGGTGACCACTCATGCCTGGAGAGTATTGAATGAGCTTAAATAGCATGATTCGAAGAAGCTGTGCTGCTTGGTAGCTTCGAAGTGCATGCCTTTTATGAACCAGCTAGTTTATGTCGC
>JANTFA010172414.1:0-19151 GCA_026413405.1 Phytosciara flavipes
GATGATGTGTTATTGGTACGGGTCTAAACAGATTTGATTGAGCGTAAAAATCGAATTTATATGCGTATCACTCATTAAGCCGGAAGCCCACGAGCAATTCGATCATCAAAATAAAAGCCGAACCAACAACGACCGACGAAAATAGATTCACAAATATTTATGAATCTGCTCGCAGTATAAGACATTATTTAATAAAAATGTCTAGTCAAATCAATTGAGGCTACGTTAAAATAAATTGTTTTCGTTTAAAGACGCGTCTATGAAGCGGCACCAAACATCTAAAACACAATGTTTTTGCAAGGCACCGTGTACTAATACCACAAATTGAAGTAATGTTATTTCGTAAACTGTTACCGTTTGGAGCTCCAGCTGATAAAAAGAAAAAGAAAATCCGCCAAAAGCTTTTGACTGTTGTCCTTTCGATTCAATGGATCTTTGGAAATCAATTGTGCTGAACATCACAACCCCAGCCTAATTGATAATCCGTTAGTATTTTCATAAGTTACTCATGACTTTACTATTTCGTTTTACTATACCGGTTTCATTAACCGTACCGTACTTGACTAGAGAAAAGTAAGAAGAGTATTTGTAATTGCAATGTTTGCAATGGAGTCGTTTGCTTTCTCAAGTTTCCATTATTTACCGATTCATATAACTCCTTGGATATTTCGTATGTAGCTCTACATTACCACTTTTACCAACCGATGCGGATGCACAAAAGAAACTAAAGCAACCACAGGTCTCGATCGGTCTTACAACAGGAATCTAAAATCATATGTTATCGGCAACGATGATCAAGATAAGTAATTATCTCCACTCAGCATTATACAGCAATTATAAAGAAAAATTCATGCTAAGACAAATGAAGTAGTAGATTTCGTATGAAATTCAGAACGAAACACTTCAAATGAACGAAGTATCAGATTTATTGAAAATATCGCGATATGTCTGTCATTTTTGAAAGGTTGATGAAGAGCTTATTGAGAGTGCTGAAGCCTGAAGTTAAGAAAAGTTGGAAGAAGTCGTGGTCTTTACTTGCCAAAAATTCATACGAATACCTTGTAGAAGTAAAACCTACTGGCTTATAGTCCGAACGAGCATTCTCGTCTCATGTTCATCTTCGTCCTAAGATAAGGTGCAAGATGTCCACACACACGCACTTCACAATTTAACTTTCTCGTGAAAATTTTTCAAGAAATCTGAGGTAAGAAGCTGTAGATTCTCAAACAATGAAATAAATTAAGTTTTGGTTGTTTAAAAGGTAGAATTTAAAGGACCACGGTAATTGCAGTCGAATCGACATCATTCAGATAACGGAATAAGTAGACATTTTCTTCATATAAGAAGTCCAATGCGGCACGATTCTTGTTTTATATTTTGTCAGTTGAGATGAAAAACTTGCAAATTTCGTTCAAGAGCAATGAAAACCACATTACATCAAACCGTTTCGACAAATCCGAATCAAATGCGATCACGTAAATTATAATATTTAAGAAAAAGATTTATTACCAACCATTTTGTTAATTGAGTTAAACTTTAAATTTAGTTATCCAATTGAAAACTGCAGTTAAAAAAAGATTCTGATTCCAAAAACTTGTGTACAACGACCAACTAAGTTCAATTACTGAAGATATACTGTGACATGACACAAATCAATTGAGAACTGAATTGGCTGAACAATTCTTTTCAATGAGATTATCATATATTTTCAGTTGCGAACACAAAGTATAACAAACAGGAGTGAACTGTGGCTGGTACATTATTATTATCATGTGCGTAGAACATACATGCCACGGAGATATCAATTTTAAAATTAAATTCTTTGTCATTTTATTTAATGAACGACCAGATAGTTCCCCCGTTCAAACACTGTACGCTGAGTACAGTTGAATTTGGTGCTGTTAATTCAACAGATAGAGGATAGCGAAAAGTAAATTCTATCAACAATAAAAGTTGTGAGCATTTTATATGAGTAGGAGAAACAATAATAAAAATATTGACAAACAGTCGTTCTTAGGGTCATCGTTCTTTTGTATGGATGCATGACTGTCTTATACACAATTTGTAGCTTGTTATACGAACAGCTATGAAATCTTGTTGACATTGTTGTTGTGCGATCATCTCAGGCTCATTCGGGCTAGCGATGTGTGAATTTAAACAAATGAAGTATAGGATTTTGTCAATTATTATACCATAGCACTGGCTACTAGCATGACCGTTCTTATTTGAAACGTCAAAAAGCCTACAAATTACGCGTATGCGTGTACGCTTGCATGTGTTTTTTACTCACAGGAAGTAAAATTCGACTCCTGTCTTTACGAAAGAAATGCAAGGCCCATTTTGATTGCACAAATCTTTGAGTTTATTTCTAATGATAGTGCTAGCAAGCAGTGCTATGACGTTACATATATACGGGAGAGTGTGGTTATCTTCAAGTGTGATGCCCTCGGCTCTTGTAATAATATCCCATCTAGGAGAGAACCACATTTTCGTATAGAGAAACGTTAGATATTTTATTGCATTCACGATTTGCTTTGACAGATAATTACTTCCCTAAAGCGCTAAGTCAAACATTATTCATTTGCTGTCAAAGCAGTCATATGTTGTTGTCTCGTTTTCGCTCATGCAATAAAGCAGTATATTTCATATGGAGTAGGATTCTCGCTGTCGCTCGAGGATCTCACTCCATATGAAATAATCTACTATTACTCAACAAAACAAATTTTGACAGAACGACGTATCGTGTCGTTATTATCTTCCTAGACTCACATTGAGTTGTATGTGCTACAATGGATATGATTGCTATCATATGCTTGTGTTTTGACATATTACAGTAAAGTAATTTTACTGAACAAGATGGTCGGATCGGTAGAGTGAAACTTCGCTTCATCATTTCAGAAAACCTCACGTAAATGCATCCGAATGTTTGTTTTGCTTAAGTGGAATTGCGGAACTCGCCTTCGTATCGTCGTGCGAACTTCCCACGAGTCAAAACCACGATTTGAAAGCAGATATGTAATGCAATATTATCTCGTATTTTCGAGTATTTCACGAAACGGTTTAAGAAATTACATGTTTTCGCGCCTGAGGATCATAATTCGATGGTTTTCGACACTCGTTTCCGTGTCGAAAAGTGGTATTTTTCTGGACTGATATTTGCGGCAGGAAAAGTTACTTTTCCAGCCTCCAAATTACATTACTTTTCCGGCCGCTGATGGCTTTTTTCTGTTTTTGAGTCTCATCTCATTATGATCCTCAGACGCAAAAAAGTCCGTTCCATCACTTATGATGAAAAGTACTATTGCGTACTTACTTCTTAGTAGACGTTAGTCGTAGAATTATTGTCTTCTCATTATTGTTATCATTGTTTTAGACTAACAGATTTACACCTGCGTAAACGCTGGATATGGTAAGTTGACACACGGCGTCAAAACAACTACGCACCACCTATCTTTTAGAAAAGGTTTTCTCGGATTTCTCTTGATCAAGAAAATACGTAAGAGGTGGTCTCGGCTAGCACACATTCCTTGTTACCAAGGGGAATTTGAGTTAACGACTGAGCTAGTCAAATATTTTATCACCTAAAACTAAAGCTGAATCAAGAAAGACGCGTTGAGTCGGCACCGTGTGCCAGATTCCCCGATGTAATTGACGCTGCCTCATGTCGCACCTTTCACCTTTCGATTGGAAAGAGTAGAACGTCAATGGATTCAGGTCTCGTTAGCACATTTCACATCGAGCTACTCATCTGTTATCGATAACGATATAAAGTATAGATGAACGATGAGCTCTGACTTTCATAGTCCGGGTTCTTATGACGCTCTCTTTATCTTTAAGGTTTTCATGTATAATTCGACTACGGGATATCGTAGAGGGGTCAGTGTTTGGGAAATTTCTCATTCGGCTTTTTTGAGACATTTTTTTGGAATCCCAGACAGCTACTCATACGGGTACTACAACCTTGAAGCCTTAAAGGTAGCAGAGTTGCATTGCATGCAGAAAAGTGCATGTTGAATGAAATGAAGTAAAAGATTTGACTGCAATTTCTTGAAACTTTAAATTTTTTAGATTGAAGGAAATAACAGAGCCGATGGTTACGCAGGTGATGGCTTTTGATCTCGCAATTTGTGAAAATTAAACTGAAAGTAAACCAACCTAACGACAGGGGTGATGGTGATACACATTATTGAAAATTATCCAGCAATAAACATTATTTAAGCCGCTCATCAATCAACAATAACATAGCTAAATGATTAATATTATCCAGAACCAGACTCGGTTCAATATAATGTACACGAAGCTTATTTCATGTGGCCTTTATGGCCTTATAGACCCATCACTCATTCATTCATACATTGAAAAAAAGAAAGAAACAACGAACGAAAAAATACAAATTCATTTTCTTGGGTCTATAAATCATAATCATCAAACAGCATGTGATGATCTCGACCAAGTCGTTTATTTTCATGTATATGTGTATAACGTAACTAGACGTTTATAATATCCCTTCGAAATGCTTTTAAAGCAAAGTGCATCATTTCTCTAGTCGTGTAACAATAATTCTTTCTCGTTTTTTTCTCTTCTTCTTCTTATTCATACACATGTGGGTTGGTTGATACATTCAATGTGATACGTTTGGGTATAACTTAAGAATGTTTAGTTCACGTATCCATTTCTACATACAAAAAATGGAAAACATAAGGGGGACCCGTACGAGTAATGTATGACATATAGGCTGGTTGTCCAGAGAAGGCATACATCCTCAAACTGCTCTGCAGTTTTGTTTCTTCAAATGATTCCATTTTTACTCATCCCTTATCAATAGTCCCGTACAAAGTCTAATATGAAAATTAAACTTTGAAAAAAATTCTCCTTTTTTTTCCTCGCTTTATTTTTGCCTACGACTAAAGTTTGCAAAAATTTTCCTAACTTTTTAGTCATTTTGACTCTCTGGATCAACGTTTAAATATTTTATTTTATTCTTGGCCGGTATGCGTTTCTCATTGATCGTGTTACGGGTCTTGCGTTCGGAATCTCCTCCTTCTCTTCTTGTGTTAGCCCGAATCGCTTTTGTCGCTGTCGCATTTGGCCGGTCCAACTGTACTTTGGTCTTCCCATTTTACTTACTTTAGGGATGTCTATCGAAAGAACTTTTCTCGTGGGAGTAGACTTTAGCTTTAGGTTTGTTCCTGTCGTTTTTCATTTCGAAACTTTGAAAAAAAATGCATCAAAAAGAGTTGAATTTACTTGAGATGGCCATAAAACACCAAAATCCAAATTGGCAGCTGGTCATTTTCTCAGGCCACCGACAACAGTTTTACCAATCTACTGTCGTCAATTTACCTTTCAAACAAAAAAAAAGAGCGTTAGAGCTCTCGACTCATAATCGAGAGGTCCCAGGTTCAATCCCACGGCGAAAATTAATAGAGATTTCGGCAAAAAAAACTCTACCTTCTACGTGTACGGCCGAGTAGCTCAACTTAGGCTCATCACTCTATGCGCTCTAGATTTCAAGTCTGAAATCCGAGTTTGACAAAATTTTTCTTGGATTGATATATTCAATATTTTTTATTGAACCATCTATGAACTTTGTGCGAGCAATACCGCCTCAACCAGACCCCGAATATAGCACTAACTCGACCATACCTCAGGATCGGATCGAGGATAAAATGTACCATCAAGATTGCTTTTGTTTCACTTAAGTTATCGTGATGACGGACAGTGGCGAACATTTTTTGGCTGATTTGGAATCTGGGGGTGACCGCAGAAGATTTGCCCTTACTCGGATTTCGAATTCGACGGTATTACAAACGTAAGAGTGAAAGCATAAGACCCACGTACTCCGTACGTGTCTAAAAAAGGGGAATTTAAGAGAAGTGAACGAAAAAAAATTGAATGAGAAATATAATCGACGAACAACATCAAGAAACAAAAGGTATATAAACTAACATGTTTCTGATGTGAAAACGGGCCTTTGGTATTGAATATTTCGCATGGGAGGTAGATTATAATTTTGGATTTTTCTTTTTTCTTTCGTCTGTTGTATCATTTGGGCGACATCAAGGAGTGTTGAGAATATTTGATTTTCATTCCACTCATTCATATGCTGATCATACCGTTAAAATAAAATTCAATTGATTCACGTCGTAAATTCATTAGATGCGGATCGGATATAATATTGTGCTAAAGTGGAAAGAATGGGTCTTGAAGAGACACTGTGTAAAATTATTATTTAGAAATAGGATGGCAATTAACTTTGAAAAAAAAACTCTGAGGACAATAACGAATGGGAGAAAAAGTTTTTTTTACAAAATTCTATTGTTACAGATTTATGGAAAGTTCCATCTGAAATCATTTTTGTGTTCTTAAAATTCTCATATGTTCCATGACCGTTTAGTGGAAAATGTTGAGAAATAAAACAAACTGAAAAAGGTCACAAATACGTAATTGGACACGCTGTGTTTGCATCATATTTTCTCAACCGAAGCAAATCTTTGATTTTTGGATATTTTTAAAAAATTCGCTGCACGGAAGCAAATATCTAACCTGATGAGAGTTTCAAGTCCCGGATGCTCCCAAGTAGACACCGTCCCGTGCCAAAGTTGCATTGGCTCAGTTTGCTGATGACACCTCCTCGCACTCAACGAAAGCAGCAATCAACGTTCTCCAAAAAGCAACGAACACTATCTACAAATATTTCGAATAATGGAGAGTCCGTGTTAACTGACAGAAATCTGAAGCTCTCCTATTTATGCGCTGGAGGGCTGAACTTCACCAATCGCAAAAATCTATACGAATTGACGACATTGAAGTGTCTTGGAGTAGCTCGAACAGATACGTAGGTATGATTTCCGACCCGAAACTGCGCTACAATGTCCTTGTCGAAATGCAAAAACTGTTCCATGCGCTACATGCACTTATAAACAGAAGGTCTCGGCCATAGAGGCTCTTAATTGTGAATAAGCTTCTGCTATTCAAATCAACCAACATGGTACCTAAAATGCTCCTGTAAGGTTGGAGTGCGCAACTTCTGACAATGAAATGATTCAAGGGTCCCAAAATAAGTTGAACCTATCACAGACGACATATCCACAGTATGTCTACTATTTCAAAATGTGAATTCCGAATCTTGTACTTCAATTATATGAACATGTCATTTTGCTATATAAAGATCGAATTAGTCGGAGTACTTTATTTATCTTTTGTCATTCATATTTATAGCATATGCAAGTTAAAAGTAATCCAGAAATACAGGCGAAACTGCTTTCCAATTACCTCTTTTATAAATTTGGATTTATAAGTCAAGTTCCCATAATAATGTAAAACATGTACGTTTGCAGAATGAGAACCGAAAATATGAAACCATAATACGGCTTACTCCGATGGGTCCAAACATATTGAATACACTCTGTATTTGTAACGTACAAATTCAAATGTATAAGTGTCAAATGCATGGCTATGTAAACTTGATTCAGCCACACCGTGCCATCTGTTATCGACAGCAATGACAAATATAAGCGATAAGCGCCGGTTGATGTAATGGTATTGTATAATAAAATTTAAGTTTAAACGAATGAGGTAAGACTGTTATCGTCAGAGTCTCTTTACTGTTTCTAAGAAGAAACATTTCATGGGAATCGTTTGATAATCTCTGGAGTGAAAATGAAAATCTCACTTTATCGAAAAAGGTCTCTCGCCACAGTGACAGCAGCTACTTGACACTGACACAACTAGAAAACTCTAGAGGAAATTGAACCGGTCGATGAATCAAATGTGTCTAATTATCAAATGCTTTTAAAATAGAATTTTTATTACACCTAGATTGACACCAAGTAATAGTGGATTACATTGAATGCTGCGAAAAAAGGCATTACATGAGAGGAACCATTTTGTGATAAAAGGAAACCATCAAGTTGGTTTTTCGCATCAAGTTTCGGTAATCGTCTTTTCAACGAGCGTAGGGTTTACATATCCGAGCCGAATCCGAGATATACAATTACACTTGTCACTGCACAAGTGTGTTTCCCTTCGTCATGAAAACGATTCCGAATGGATGAATCACACACCAGCATCCAATGTAGTCTGCTTCACTGCCTGTCACATGTGAAAGTAGAATTCCACATCCATGTAATGGATCATTTTCGCAAGGGGAATATTGTTATGTAATGTTCAACTTTCGCATGGGACAGACAGTAAAAATATTTGTAGATTGTCAAACTTTTAGTGAATGACCACGCACATTAAGTAGAAAAACTTTATTTCGTTGTCGAGAGATCTCTATCGCGAGTGAAGCTTATAAGATGACCCTTAACACATGCTTGAACTGCGTTTTATATGATACAGCCTAATCAAGCAATATACAATGTCCCATCAAACTGCGTGCGTTTGTTTGAATCAATAATAGAGCTGCAATGATCATAACAACTGGTCGTTGTGATCAAAACTCCTAAGTACGATGAACATAATTTAAATTCGAAAATTTGTTTTATCTTCCTTCTCTCCAATATGCATTTTAATCAAGTTCATATCTTGTACAAACGATCACCATCTGTTTTCAACCCAAAAAGAATATTCTCTGCGTACAAAAATTCCGTGGCTGGTATATTTGTATGAGTGTATGCACATCGCCAAAAAGCGAAAAGGGAAAAAAACACAAATTCTCTGCATGTGAGACACACACTTAACACTCTCCGAAACATTCATATATTGTATGGAGTCCGCATTATGAATCCAGAGTTGGAGAATCATGAAACAGTGCTAGGGCAGGGTGTGTCGATGACGGTTGGCCAGACGGAAAAAATAGAATTCATAAAATATCAAAAAACATTTTTCTTTAATAAGACGGTTGAACGAGCACAAAGAATACAAAATAATATCGAGTCGTGTTTGAAATTTTGTTGGGACGTTTTTTTTCGTATGATCGAACGATTTTTTATATTTTGCTTGTTGGATCAGTGTGATTGGAATTTTCATTGATTACTTTTATGTTAACCATCAGACATCGACATTGAATGGGAAAACGGGTCGAGCGAATAGGTTCATTGTCTGTTGATATTTGAAATAAAAAGTGTCAATTGCATTTTGGTTATAGTGAATGGACTGTTCTTCTATAGTTAGTCGTGGACAGTTCGTAATCGTGATATAGTGTAAGTGACTAAGACTTTTAAGTTGATCAGAATCGGATTACTATCTTAAGCAATCGGATTACTATCTTAAGCTTTGATGTTTCCCACTATGCGGTCAGAAGGAATGTTATGACCAAATCACTCGAAAGAAACACTCACAATTTCTCACATGCAAAATATAAATAAAAACCCATGTCGTACATCGTGTTTGCCTTTTTAATTAAACAAATCCAATTAACGAGAAGGAGTGTTTCCTCTCTCATACCATAAACAGAACTTATTTCGTAATCAATGACCGACACATTAAGTTCACTTTCATTTATGAAAAAAACTGAAATGATGCGTTTGAATAACATTATGAGTTTATCAATAAAAAAAGAAGTTTTCTTTTCTTCTTTTCTTTTATTTATTCCACCGAAAAGAGATCTAGCACAAATAGATGTTATTCACCCCATATCATTGACAATGATTCAAATATAAAAACTTGCATACGACGGAGTCAAGTTAATGTTTTGATGGTGCGTAGGGATAGAATAATGAATGAAATGAGGGGAATTTAATAGTGCTCTCGTAATGAAAACAAACAAAAAATTGCCTAGTTGTAGTACACATCAGGCAAGGCATATTTTATAGAGGAAAGTTGTAGTATTTTCGATGTTTGTTGTTTGTGCAATGTGTGAACTCGGGGAGAATTATATGAGTAAGCAAACGTTCTTAATGAATGACTAACTTGGTGCGGTGCATGTTGTTGGAGGATAGGTTTTTTTTTCGTCGTAACGGAATGATTGAATATTGATTCATCTGTTGGGTGATGGCATAACATGCGAAATAGTTGTTTTTCGAGGGTGCTATGCACGAGGGTCAGAAATCACCGGAGGAAAAGAAACTTTCATTTAATTGGTCATACGAATGCAAGGTTTTATATACTTGAAAAAAGTTCCTGTATAGCAAACACTTCAATTGAAGCCAATTCAACACTAGAGCCACTTCTAACAATTTTTTTTTGCTGATTTTAGCACTATTTTGGGACTATTCGAATCAATTCTGAACATTTGTGGGAAGTTTGACTACATCCACTACAGGACCGTTGTTTTGGAATGAGACTGAACTCTAATCTTTCTGAGGATACGCTATTGAGACATGAACAATTCTATTTGGCAGAAATACCAAGTTTGTTGACTTCTATTTTGCTAGCTCGAACCGTCGACGGCGAGGGATGCAACCACATGAGGCAATATACACAGTGTTTTGACCGGTTGTTTTTAACTAACGTAAAACATCGTTTTAAGCAAAGAGCTTGCTACAGTAAGACGGGTTAGAACGGGTTGGCTCAGTGATAACGTAATAGCCTTCCACCAAGGAAACCCGGGTTCAATTCCGGCGAGGGACAAATTCTGCAAAGGATTTTTCTTCAATGTATAGTACAAAAGTAACGTTCCTATGCGTACACAAGCGTCATAATCTGGGTAGTTGAGGTGTTTGGTGCTCTCAACGAACCGTACACAGAAGAACGACATGTATGAATTCTGTATACAAAATATCTGAGCTCATTGTCAGCTGTGATATGAATTGGCGCTCGTATAGTAGTCTAGACGGGATGCTGCGAAAGTAATTCAGTACATGAGTAAACCATTTTGTGATAAAAGCAAATTTACAAGTGGTGACAGGCCCGGACTGGCCATATATGGCGATTTGGAAAATCACAAGTGTCCTGATTATATTCAGTTTGCTATTTTGGCGCCTTTCAAATATGTCTTCTAGCACATTTTCTTCAACTCAAGCGCCTTTTGCTACATTCTTGGCGCTTTTTCTTGCAATTCACAAGAGCTAGAGCGTCTATCAGTAATCAGTCCAGCCAGTGTTGAGTTTGCATGAGCTATGCAACTCGAGAAACAATTACCGAATCAAGTTGCTCAGAAACACACAAGTGAGTTTCCTTTTGTCAAAAATTAGTCTGGTTCACTGCCTGCCACATGTAGTAATACATCATTTCCAAATGGGTATATTGCTACGTAATGTTTAAATTTGGTAGGCAGTTGTTAAAAAAATCTGTGCATTTCAAAGGCACACCGTAAAACAATTCTTTGTTTAGAATGGTGCTTCGCGTCGACATTTTTTAGGCACACGATGTGTCTACATATTTAGTGGTTTAGTTGCAGTTTCGGGCCGTAATCATTTGTGATGATCCATCACCTCATTTCATGTATGGCGCTTTAATATCATATGAGTGAAGAATTTTTCACTGATACCTTCGACACGTTTGATATAGTGAGCAAGCAATGTTTTCTCGAATCCATTTGCTTGAAATAGTACTTTACGCATCTATGGGGTGATTTGGTTATCTACGAGGGGGAAGCCGGAGGCGAGGGATATAATTTCCAGATCGGATAAACAAAATTATATCCTACATGCATAAGTTATTTCACTCAACAAAGCAACCAGAAACCAAAACAAAAATTTGCAGAGTGTAGCAAACGTCCAATTTATATCCCTACGGAACGAAACACTTCCAAGTAAAAATTAAAATCTCAAAGTGTCGACATACGCCACCTCGAGTCTCAGAGAACCAAAGATTTGAGACCGTGAGACTACATATTTCGACACTTTGAGATTTTAGATTTTACTCGGGCTGCGAGTAACATTTCTTAATTTAAGCAAAACATTTTCCTACTGCATACTCCTAAATCAAAATGCTTTCTTGTATAGAGCTAATACCAAAACTGTACCAAAAATGAAGACCAAAATTTGTTAATAAACATCTCAAATGTTAATATACAGAACTAGAGATGCAAAGGTTAAAAGTCTAGTAATTATTGTTGACCTTGGCTTTGACGTTTTCCCACGAAAACTCGACTTTTCACTTTTTCATCTCAATCTATTTGAATAAAACTATTTCCTCTCGGTCCCGCCCCAATCGTTGATGAAATTAAATGCATTACATACATCATGAGTAGACTCTAATGTAATTATCTAATTATCCAATTTATCCACAGCATTAAACACAGTTCCCATCATGTGCTATATAATTATAACAAGTGGAAGCCTTATGTGGTTCATCTTGAGTTTAATTGCCGATATGGTAATACTATCAGCGATTGTCTCTCCAAAGTGGCTAATCGGACCCGAACGATATACAATTGAAACGAATTTCACCGCTCATCGATATCCATCGGTTGGAATATACACGAGGTTTGGATTTTCTTTTTTCTTTTTCCATTAAATTCTCATACAAAAATTTCTATCAGATGCAAAGTAATGGAAAAGTCGAGATATCACTGTGGCCCTTTTGATTTCGATGGCTTTGCCACTGACAACGAAGTGTATCCAATACCTTGGAAGGCTTCGATGTTTTTCATATCATTAGGATTTTTCATTTTAACTGTAACTGTGCTACTGACACTACTAACGTGTTGCCGACAATCACTGTTTGGTAAAAGTATACATAACATGGCCGGATCGGCACAAGTCGTTAGTGGTATGTAATCATCCACATCCAATTATGGAATGCAAAAACGCCTTACTCATTCCATTGCCTTTCCAGGAATATCAGTTATGATTGCAGTATTCCTGCATCCAATAGGATGGGGAGCAAAACGAGTTATTGTAATGTGCGGTGCAGATTCGGAAGCATTCTATCCATCTGAATGTTCAATAGGTAACAAACGTTCCAGATTTGACTGTTGCTGTTAATTTTATTCATTAAAATTGCATAGGCTGGTCATTGTACTGTGCTGTGGTCGGGATAATATTGTGCTTTGTCTGTGCGGGAATCAGTTTGAAGGCGGAAACGTCCAATATGCACAGCAATGTGAAACGACGCATTGAGAGCGGAGAACGTTTGGTTTGTGTGCCTTAGACTTATTGTGATGTAATCCTGTTAATTGTATATAATGAGCCGAAAAAAAAAAGTGGTTGACGTGATTGTAATGGTATGGATATGATAGACATTCAATCTCAGGTAAAATAATGTGTCATATCAATCGACCAAATTTGTGTGTAATATTTCGTTGTATACAATTTGAATTAAGAGTTTAGAATCTAATATTGATTGAATGTACTTATAAGCAGCGACCTCTACACAGAACGGTTAGCTAATTTGCTATATTAAGATCTATGGACGACTACGACACAAACGATTGTGTTTGTTGAAACTAATTGAAGTGCTAGATTTTCAATTAAACTTAGCTGATAATACCAGATGATGCGTCTCTCGCTTCGCTCACGTTGGAATTTCTTATTTTTGTAGCCGAAGGATAGGCACTAGATATGTAGATTGTCCTTGAGTCCGTAAAACTAGTGCGACAATGAGAAGAATGCCAAGAAAAACTGAATTTGGAGTTTCGGCTTTTCGTCTCATGTCTCATTATGATCCGACCCAAAATTATGCCGTTTTTAACTCGTGATATGGAAGCAGAATTGTTTGCAGAACACGTTGCAAGCTTGTCGTACTCGGCCTCGTCTCGTTTTTGAGACAAACTTAGGGATCATCCACGAATTCCGTCTTCTTTGAAGGGGAGGGAGGGTACGATGAAAGTTTGACTTGCGTGCTATAAGGTATAGGAAGATTGTGGACAAACGGGAGGGGTATCAAAGTCGGTGAAAAATGAGGACGGGATTTATGGATGGCCCGTTACGACTAGTTCTGCAAAATTCCACTTTTCATTGCTCGTCACAAAATAGACTAGTTCGAGTGCCTTTTATGGAGAACTAGGATGAAATAAACATGTCACACGTAGCATCAATATGTGTTCGAAGCTTAGGACAGAGTAATGGCCGGAAGTTAGTTTTTTGAATCAGTGAAAGCGGTTAGAGGTTGCAATGTGTTCAGACTTTTATTATGTAAGAATTTAATGTATCCGGGCTAACTCTGAGTGCCGAATGTGTTCTCATTGAAGTTATAGATTTGATATGGAAATTAATTTTTGTACCCCTTAACAATAAGAAGCATTGGCCTTAATGGATCGAACAGAAAGTACTTATAATCTCACATTCCACCTTTATACATCACACACGGTCAAGCAATGCCGTCCAAGTTTAAGTTTTCCAAGTACTTACTCCATCAAAAGCATCAACGAAGAATGCTGGACTCCATAGAGTTTAAGGAATAATCAGAGATCAAAATGTTTGTTGGTTTAATAATTTGAAAGAAAAGTTTTTAAAAGAAAAACACGCGACGCAAATTAGTTACTAAAACAACAGCCGAGTTTAATTTCCTTCGAATCCCAGTTTATGTATACGTAAGACTAACAATTTTTCTTTTAAGACAAACTCATTTAAGCATTTGATGTAATGACACTGCTTGAATAATGTTCAACAGGCAGCAGCTGTAAATAATTATTAAAAAATTGTGAAAGTCCAAAGATCATTTAGGAAACAAAACAAAAAACGTATCCACAAAGTGGTTGACGTTGACGAGGAAAACAAAAATCTGATATTTTGAGTGTAAAGAATTTCTACATTTTAGCCATACACAAGATCTGAATAAATTTTTATGGATCACTTGCGTTTGCCTTTTTTTGTCGTTGCCGGTGTTGGTGCTGCGGATTCCTTCGGTAAATAAACCCCGTGATTGGTCTTCTTAAGATGAGCAAATAGTTTATTTTTCGAATCGAAATCCGATTTACATGTGACACAGACGTGTGCTGTATCAACGTCTGCCTTGGACTCAGCCACTTGGACCACATTATTTGCTTGTTCACTTCTCTTCAATCGTTTCGCTTTGGCCGATTTTCTAGGTTTTTCTATCGTTTCACTTTTCTCTTCATCCTTTTCCGGTTCAACAACCGCGTTTTCGGTTGGCTCAACTTCTGCATCCGGTTCTACCGCTACCTCTGGCAGTACTGCGGGACGATTTTTCTTCTTTGACTTTTTGGATTTCTTTGTCGGTTCCACCTTATGATCATCGTCGCTGTCGTTACCACCGTTCGTATTGATATGTTCAGCTAAATTCTCCACTTCCTCCACATCCGAATCAATTTCGTTTTGTACTGTGGACCGATTTTTCTTCTTCGACTTTTTCGATTTCTTTGTCGGTTCCACCCTTTGTACGTCATCACTCTCGTCCGAATCGTTCGTGTTAGCAGCTATCTCTTCACAGCTATCATTCAATTTGTAATTGGCATCCTCTTCCAGCATTTCCCTTTTCAGTCGTTCGATATTGCTGAGATGTTTCTTCGACGTTTCGTGATTCTTGAAGGACGACTCATTTTTGAAGGATTTGTTGCACGCAACACAATACAAATGATCGACATACTCTTCCTCGGCTGTTTCGCCATTCAAATCCAATTCATCGGCTGCATCGACCACTTCGCCTACATCACTGTCGCCGCTCTCATCGTAGTCATCACCGTCATCCGAACTGGCGTACGTTTTTTCCATTTGTCGTAGCATTTCCTCGTAACCGTCAACTTGGAAGACCGAAGATTTTGCCATCGTTTCCACTTCCAATCGATTCTTCTTGATCTGTTCGAGTCGTTTCTGGTTCTGTTTCTGTCGATTTTGTTCCGCCTTCTCTTCCAGAACTAGTTTGTACTGCTGGACGCGCTTGTCACGTTTCCTCACAAAACTGACCAATGCACGCACCTCTTCGTTCCTATCTTTACGCGCCTTCTGAGCCAATTTTTTCGTCTCCTTTTCGACTTCTCTCAAAATCCGCCGATCACGAATTTCGGTGATATTATGCGGACACAGCCACGAATAGCTTTTTTTCGTACTGTAGCTTTGCCAATAACCGTAAAACGGACCGACCACTGTTTCGTAGTCACTGGTTGATTTGCCAAAATTGGGAATCCGATCGAATTCGTCTTCGTCATCCATGAACTCTAGATCTTCGGTAGCAATCTGATGAAAAATGTCTGCGTAGACATTATAGAAGCCACCATCATCATCGCCAAATCCTTTGTAGCAAGAGGCACTGAAATACTGATAGACATCCAACGATTCGTCTTCGTAATCGGATTGTGTACCTCGTAGAATTTGATCTTTATGACGATCGTACCTAAGCGCATCGAGACAATTAGATAACCGTTGATAGAATACACAGTAGCTTTGTTTCTCCACACTCACCAAGCTCTTTCCTGACTATCTGATAATACTTCGTAGGCTTGCTGTATTAACTGGAACTTCTCCTTAGCCTCATTAGAATTTTCAATATTCTTATCCGGATGCCATCGTAGGGCCAGTCGTCTGTAGGACGCTTTGATTTGAGCGTCGTCTGCATCAACGTCCACCTCTAGAACTTGATAGTGGCATTTCATCTTAATGTACTAAACCGATGCAGGAAGTTATCTAACACAAATTTTAGTATAAAGTTGTAGAGGCCACCAATTTGCCAACAAAAATTACGTTCTTTTGGTTTTCACTCGTGTTTTTCTCGCTATATGAATTGTTTTGACATTTAATCTTGTCGTGCCAGATGTAACATTTTGGTGCATTCAATTCAGATGGTATAACGAAAAGTCGAAATCGTTGAATGAGAATGTCGAATTATACGATCGAAAAAAATGCTATAAATTTTGAGTTTTCGCACCAATCTCAACTGCTAGTACATTGAACGAAACCACGGCAAAAAACCCTATTATAGAGACAGCTGTACATCTGTTTTCGATAAGGACGACAAAATATAAACCATCATATCAGACTGATTCGGTGTTATAAAGGTAAAATGCGTGCTCTAAGAATTGAAGTAAAAGATTTGAAATCAATTATGCTCTAGTCGAAAGAAGTAATAGATTCAATCAATGCTCTCCAGGCATGAGTGTGATCAAAGTCAGCTTTCATACTCTACTTTGTATGCGATTTCATCCCCACTCTTTTTACAGTGCAAAATATTTGTATGGTACACTGTTCAGTTTCAGTACTCTATTTAGATGACCGCTCATGCCTGGAGAGTATTGATTCAATGAAAATACTGTTGATATTCTTGCGTCTATGGCAGGTTCAAACTATAATTGTTTTCACCGAATGTATTCAAACTGTTTAGTATTCAAAGGCACATCATATTTAAATGGTTTTTCATTTGATCATCTAACATCGAGAAGTTGCTAACTACACACTAGCCAAAATTTTGGTGACAACAACGGCCTATTTTCCAAGTTTTGCTCTTGGCAATTAATTTTACACGTGGCAGTTCCTCCTCAATTTGTCCTGATGTACCACCCGATCAACCCCAGTGAGCTATTACTTGATTTATAGAGTGTTAACAACTGAGAGTGATGATTGGTTTGGAGTCAACTTCGAACGAATAACTAGAGTAAATGTTCTCATTTTGACGTAGAGGCTAATGGTGTTTTGCAATAACCTATTTTTGGTTGGAATAGTATTTTTTGTAAAGCGTCACTGGGGTTATGGTGCCACACGTCTGAATTGACAAGAAAATTTCGTATAACAAGAAAATTGCCAAGAATAAACATACTTGGAGAATATGTATGAGATCGGTGTCACACCATTTTGAGCCAGTGACCCCTCCAAATTATTGGATTTTTAATCAAACACAGAAAAGGACGTACTGTTACTTGTGAGCTAGAAAAACATTCTTTAAAGTTCTATAAAGCCTCCGACGACGAAACAAGGTGTAAGTGTGAAAGTGTCTTCACCAATTTAATTAGTCAGCAGCATGTTTACCAGGATTTTTTGTCGAGTTCACTGTGTTCGGTTTCTTAAGTATGTGATTTACGAGCTTGAGATAAAACAGAAAATGAGTCGATTCAAAATTCTGTCACTGTATGTCGTCTGGTCTGTTCAAATTCAAGCTAGTTGTCATACTTTAGAGAATGCAAATCTCAAGCAAAGCCACAGACATTACATTGTTTACAATTAGAGATTGAAATTGCAGCGTACTTGGAGAATATTCTAACAGTGTTGCACAATGACTTTGCTAGAGAGTTGCCTGTCTTTAGGACATTCCATCTAATTTTTGATATTTTTGTAACATTGGGTGGTAATAGCGTGAGGTTACGTATAACGGTAAATGATTTCTCATACACGAGTCCGATTTCAATCACCAGAGGCCATCAACATATTACGTAAGCACTCGGGTGGGTGGGTCATTTCAAAAAATGATGCCGCCAATATTAAATTTTCAAGATTCTCCATAAGAGACTTCACAAATTTGCTGATTTAAGGGTGGGTGGGTGTGAAAATTCACAACTTTTTGCTTACGTAATATATGGACGGCCCCCGAGCTATTGTGTGACATTAATTGCTACTAATTCCTCATGTCAGGATGCATTTTTCCATTCAATGGCAAGTCGCTTACATTACTCATTTATACAACAGCAACAAATCAAAAAAAATCGAATCTTTTTGTAAAGCTATTGAGCCATCGAAGTCACTAATAAATTTCGTATTTCTAAAAGTTCATTTTTGTATGAATCAACTTAATCTGAAATGATCGATAAGAAGTCATTAAAACACAACGGTGTACAATGGACTTACGCTAAAATCGTGAATAACCACGAAATAAAAGAACGGGTTTTGATTTGTAAAAAAATACGAAGAGTTGGGTAAAAAGATTCAACTATGCAAATTAATGGGTCAGGTTAAGCTAAGTTGAGTTAGGGTATCGGATCAAATAACTATTGTTCCAAGCGTAATACACGTGCCATGATCCGAAATAGCACCAAAGCACTCACCAAAAGTTATTCGTTTGTAGTAGATGCGCTTCCGCACAATCCGCTGAACATGTTACGTACAGCTATGCATCTGTTATCGATAAGAATGGAAAATGAATAAAATCTCCAGTTAATTCGGTCTTATAAAGCAAAGTTTATGCTTGAACAATTGAAGTAAAAGATTTTAAATCAATAAAATTATTTAATCAAATTAAGTAATAGATCAGATAAAAATACTAAATATTGATATGCTTGCTGTCTGGGGCAAGTTAAAGACAAAGTCAGTCTGTAAACTCAAATATGCGAACAAATCTTAAGCGATTGAGATCATGTTGAAATTTCGTGTATTGACGCCATAAAAGTCCGCTCGCAACCTATTGATGACATATGTTATGTGTGGCTCGAAGAAGCACAT
>JANTFA010172525.1:6963-19126 GCA_026413405.1 Phytosciara flavipes
GTGTATGTATATTTACATCGTCAATATACGCTCACTTTTTCCGCAATTTTTAGTTTCATCCAAATCCACTGGATGTCTCTCATTGTGTCCGCACTTTTTATTTTATTATTATTTTTGAATCGCACTCCACCGGCTCCATAATCATCCAGTAAATTGTAGCCTTTGTGTCGTGACAGTTGACGTTATATTTTATTCAAATTTTCGAATTTTCATTTTAACCAATTTTTCTTTATTTGATAATGTGTTCAACCAATTTATCAATTGACATTCCGTTCAGTACGCCCGTCATCACATCCCAAGCCACGGCCATAATATTGCGAACGGTCATCGAATTTCTGGCGTACTATAAAAAGCAGATACCATTCCCGTACGATACATTCAAGTTGATGACTGCCAAGATAAAGAAACGAATTGCCAATGCGGAAGGTCCAAGTGACGATTGGCTACATATGCAAATCGAGCGACAACAAACACTTGCCATAGAAACGTTTGATAATTTCAAAATTATGCTTGAGGTAGGTCAATTCGATGTGTTACTCGTTCTGTTGTTGTTACGTTTTACACGTATTATCACCATGCTAAGCTCTGATATTCGTTATGGCCCATTTCTGATTTTACCTTCGTTGTTGAGACATTTGTCAACCGGTCGATTCCACTTTGCATGAATCTTTTCACCTCTCGTAACAATGAAAAATCCGACGCCTCCACATCCTTTGTTTACGAAAACCATGTATCTTTCTAGAACGTAACTAATCAACTGGAGAAGTTCGAAATTAACCAGGCTCTGGTACTATTCGGTGCAACGTCACTAACACCGAAAGAAGCATTCCTCATAAATATTCCACCGATCACACGAAACCATCACTACATAAACCACCAAGAATCCATTCAACGCATAGCACGCACCATCACAATGTAAGTGTTGAACGTGAGTTATAGGCCGGGAGCCCATGTGCATTTTCGACCCTCATAGGGGACCGTTTTGAAACCTTTGCCGAACTGTTGCATCGACCAGCAGGAAAGACATTTGTTTTACGAATTTTGTAGTTCGTGTATATCTCAGCCGCGCTTCATTGCACAAAATCCGATTTGAGGTCTTCTAAATGAAGGTAATAGAGTCCAATGAAGAGTAAAATTGGAAATTAAATTTTTTGTTGGAAGAACTAGCGTGCCTGATGAGTCGAAACAAATGTTTATCCGTGCTGGCCAATGGACCAGCTTGGCATAGGTCTCAAAACGGGGCCTTGATGAGGGTTGAAAATGTGCGTGAGCTCTGGGTCTATTAGTCAATCGGTCAGTCATCGAAAATGTTCCTCTCTTATTGCAGGTCCATTTTAACATCTCAAAAGTTCTATGAAATCGAAAGCAAACTGACTACGACCAACATGTTCGTGCTACTTAATCCGAAAATAAAACCCACAAAGACTGACGACGATTGGTTCCAATTGACCGAGGACTTTCGATTGCCTCGCAGCTGCAAGACTGTTAGACTGAATCTGCAAAATGTTGCCAATTCGATTAAGGCAAACTGCTGCGATCATTTGGTTGTGTACGACGATCTCCTGTCCGATTACGATAACTTGAAAGTTACGGATGACAAATTGATAGCAGTTGCAGCAGAAGCTGTAGATGATGATATGGATGGAATGGATGACGATTCGACTGATACGAGTGCGACAAGCTGGTACGATTCAACGGTGTTTGTGCGCGGATTTAAAGATGTTTTGGTCAAGGGTAAAAGTATTTGGAATTGTTGAAATATATTTTGTAGAATTGTACAGAAATGGAATTTTATTGTTCGTTGAACAATGCACATTGGCTAACACAACAAACTACTGGCGTCTGAAGTGGTTTTACTAATGCGTCGAGTCGTTTCCACAGAAGTTTCACGGCTTCCATCTCCATCGATTTCCATACATTCATCTTCTAAACTGTCGTCATCCTCTGGCAATTCCTCGTCTTCTTCTTCGTCGTCATCGTCTGTGGTTTCTGTTGACTACAAAAGGAAAATGTTTAGCAGTGCCGACGACATTATGTAAGACAACAGTTTGGGAACTGCAAATCTAAAATTTCCCATTCGTACCTGAGTCAATATTTCCTCGTTGTGCAGGTTCTTGTTCTTCAGATTGTTCTGCCAGAACGCCGCTGCACAATTGTTTGCAGCCAGCACAGCTTTGACTTTGATCAGTAGCGTTTCGATTGTTTCTCGAACGAAGGGAATTTGGGCCATTATCGTGGTGTTTTGATTTGCCTGGAAATTTCAATTGGAAATATAGAATTGGGGCTTCGATTGCGACGATGAGAAAAGCGCTATTTCTACCTTCCAGTGACAACAGATTTTATGCAAAAACGTAGCAATGTGATTGAAGCTTCGCAAGAATTCCAAAATCTTGTCGCTGTTGCTTCGTAGACCAGTCTTTATCAACGGGATTCCGTGCTGCAGGAATATTTTGATGTAAATGTGGGCTTGCTGAAAATAAAACATTTCCCGCGTTCGTTACAACTTTTACCAACGACACAACGTGTCTCACCTTCAAGAAGATGGCATAGTTCCGCGGAATGTCCACAACGCCAACAATGTCAGCCAAAAGTTGCAGCAGCGCGGTTGATCTCTCGAAAACTCTCAACTGAATGGTTGTCGCAGCATTTCTGCTCAGTTTGATATTTACAGCTTCGATCAGTGACACACATAGTGAGCGGTACAGTAACGCAAGATTGGCTCTGTAAGAAGAAAATTCACAGATTGACTTGCGACTTGAGGTGACAAGCGAATTTTTTCTCTATGCACAACTCACTTATGAAAATTGGGAAACGACTTGATGCGATCATTCTTGCCGCATAGTTCCTTAACATCGCGAACGGTTATTTTGAGCAGTTCATGAATTTGCGAAAATGTTGCCGATTTCATCAGTCCCTTCAGTAAGTCGTCCAGCAAAATATTACATTTACCACCACGTTCTAGAGATCCATCGTAACCGTACCATTTCCTGGACAAAAAATTTCTGCAAAGATTGACTGAACGTTTGCGATTAGTGCTTGATCAACACACCGCTGCGGAATTTTTTTACCGACTGACTCGTGCGATTTGGGATGAGTCGAATGGGCAGCAAGTGATTGTAGTAAATGCAACATATGCACAGCTGATTGAAGATCACATATTGTGGACGCGTGTCGCATGATTTTTTCAATTGCTTGCTGAGCCAACTGGCTTACCGTTCCATCAGCTTCAGATTCATCGCACTGAGCAAGTTTAGATAGCGAGTCTTGAAAAGAGAAAATCGGGAAATTATTCACGCCAACAGGGCGTCCCGCTGGACCAAACTAACCTTTCAACAAGGGCTTGTGAGTGTCCAGTTGGAAATTGGACCATGTAAAGAAAGCAGCCAGAAGGCGAAGACACAATCCAGTGCAGACTTTGATGTAGTTCAGTTCATCTGTGTATAATTCGGCGTCGCCTTCGGATGCCGCATTGCTGACACATTCGTATAAATAGTCTGCCAGCTGATAAATAGAAGATTCGATAATCACGTCCAATTTCAATATAATGCACAGCGTCGACGACCTACCTGATTGAAAAATTTCACAATTTGCGGCAAGAAATTGATCAAATCATTGAACAAATCCGATGGTGATAGCACATACTGCATCGGCTGATCGGGTACGAATTGCTTGACACCGAAAATTGATTCCATTTTGATGACCAAATCGTCCATGACAAATCTGTGTGGGAGAAATCATCATTTTCGACAAGTGCCAAGGCATTTGAAGTGAAAAATTCACTTGAATTCGACCAATCCTAACACTTCACCAACGCTTCTGGATGGTAGCGGATACTTAATCAGTAGCTCTTGACTCAACAGACACGCAAAATCGGGATCCATTTGTCTGCAATTAAAAATTTTGATTTCCAATTCCAAAACCTAATTGCCTCCGGCTTACCTGTAGATTTCTTTCGGCCCATAATTCAACGAATTGAAATTTGTTTTACCTCTTGTGCTGATTCGATTGGGTGCATTCATTTGAAGCCTTTCGGTGTCGAATAAAGTCACATTTTGCGATTCAGCGTTGACGTTTGGAGCGGTACGCGCTTTTTTCGACGCTTTTGGTTGTGCAGTTGATGGTTTTTTCTGTACGGCTGGTGTTCTTTTACTCGGTGAACAGTTAAATTGGCAAATGGGCGGTGTGTAGTTTGAAGGTGCCAGTTCCAATAAGTCTCGAATTTTTGCTTCCAACTTAATTACTTCGTTCAGCCGAGTCATAGTCTGGAAAGGTAATGTTCAGATAAGTTTATGTGGGGCCTCTCCAGGTATGGAATCTTTCATGGAATGGAACCTCTCGAGGAATGGAACCCCTAAAAAATGAAAATTCTCGAGGAATGGAACCCTTCGAAGAATGGAACCTCTCATGGAATGGAACCACTCGAAGAACGGAACCTCTCGAAGAATGGAACCGCTCGAAGAAAGGAACTCCTCGAGGAATGCAAACTTTTGAGGTAAGGAATCTCTCGAATCGAACCTGAAATGGAGCGTAACCAGAAGCCGAGCCTCCAGCAAAGTCAAATCTGTAGCAAAACCCCTCGAGAGTCCAATGTGCTATCAATCACGACAAGTCAATCCGCTACGTTACCTTCTTTCGCATTAGTTCGCCCGTTTGTGACACAAAGGCACTTATCGTTTCTCGCATCCAATTGACAGTCAGGTAATGAAGATCCAAAATTTTCTTCGCTTTGGCCTCTTCATAATCCAAAAAAATGTCCATCTCCGAAGAACTGTTCATACATTTCGGCAAAATTATGGCACATCCCAAAAGTGCATTGATCGTAATGAGACTACCGTAGCGATAGTGTTGTGTGATACGAAGTAAATTGAAAAATGACGGCAACAAAAATACGGAACCAAGCTGACTGAAACGGGAACGCATTTTTCGATTGACAAAATCATTTCATGTGTCGGAAAATATTTCACGTCCTTACTTGGATGATGGTTTGAATAGCAGTCCGGCTATATTGACGCCAATGTGTTCGATATCTTCCGAGTTCGTATTATTGTCGGCTGCATTGTTGATAGAGTACTGATAGTCGCACTCTACATCAAGGTCAGGTAGATCATCGACAACGAATAAATCTTGAAAATTTTGGACTATAAAATCGGAAATCCAAATCTTGAATGATGCGTTGACGACTAATTGCTTTCGTCGGTTTTTATTTCGATGAGAGAGAACCGCAGCTAGTTCATCGAAACACAATCCCAGTGATTCAGGACTGGTACGAGTAGCGGATAGTATTAGATCTGAAATGTAAGCGCAATAGGTTGAGCTGGTTCGAATTTTATATATGAGAAGTTCCGTACCTAAATATTGAGCAGCAGCCTTAGCAGCTACGTCATCTATGTCATCGATAGTATTGAACATATCGTTCTCATTTAGCTGACTTGAACCATCATCAGTTGTCCACACTAAATGCTCTATGGTCTGAACCACTCCTACTATGCCCAAATTTTTGATTCTTAAAACGGGAAACCATTTTTTCTTCGATTATATCAATGGACAATGTTGAATAGATTCAACTTACGTCGGTATGCTACTAGCTACCTGCTTCTTCAGCAGCATATCAATGTGATTTTGTAAATCGATCGATCCGATCATTGGAGGAAGTGGATACGCAATCGAACATAGAATATTCATGATCATTCGATATTGCGCCAGATTTAGTTCTGAGGCTCTGTCCAACATTCGCTATATCAAACGAAAAGAAAAATCAGACTCCAGCTGGTCGAACTTCTCACGATCGTTAAAAAAATGCTTTGCTCACCATCAACTGCAGTGCATAATTTTGCATTTGAGCCGGATTTTTCTCATTAAATTCACTCAAAATGCGTAGCGCATTCGTCGCAGTTTCCAAGCCCATCTGATTCTGGCAAACGTATTCAACGAGCTTCGATAGCAAAACTTTTTTATTGAACTGGTCAACATCGAATAATGTTCTGGAAAAACAAACTGTGACTCATGAATTCAACTATTCGAACACGCTATACCTGAATCCATGTGTAGCAAACGCTACAACCTCATCCTTTTTGTCTCGAAACAATTTATCCAATGTGGAAACGAATAGATTGAGATATTCCTTTAGAATCGATAGGAAATGCTCAACAATTTCGTCTAAAATGGTTATGCTAAACTGGCCGGTTCGTATTTTCTTTCGAATCTGTATGGAAAACGAAAGTTGAATAAAATATCTACCGTCGTCATCACCTTCTTCTCATCCCACTTACCAATTGTTCAATGTAGTATGCCTTGTCCTCATTCACTTTCATCATAATTAGCAGGAGTATCAGATCAACGGGTTTTTGGTCAACCAATGATGTGCTCTGAATGTTCTTCAGCCAAATGTCGTATATTTGCTTCGATGCTGATAATGATCGGACGATACTGTCAAAGACGTCCTTTTGATTTGCATATATCTCCTGTTGGTTTTCTGGAGTTACGTTCCAACGCAGACATTCGCGAAGATCAGATATAATCTAAGTGAAAATAAAATGGGTCCAATCAATTCCAATTCTAGAACTGGGGAAATTGTGCATCAAAAGCTAGGCTTATGCACTTTTCAGTGCGTATTGTCATATTACTCTTTAGAACAGTCTGATGAGATATGCAGCTTGAATTTGCCCAAGAAATTAAATTAACATTGCGTCGTGTGAGCAACTAGATGGCAAAAAAAACTGTTAACAAAGGGTCTTGTAACTGTAACCCAAGTTCAGGGGAAGCTCCGTGCTAAAAAAAACTGACTAAGTCAAAGTAAAAGCAAAGCCAAAGCCACATACTTTGAATGGCAATATTTTCAAAAGATTGTCAACTTTCTTAGTTATAAAATGTGTCTGGTGTAAGACTACCTATTTTGGAGAAGTGGATCTAGCTCCAAGTGTTAAATTCAATTCATTTACTTATCAGAATACCGTCCGGTTACAATGCATACTACAACCATTTACATTCAATGCAGATATACATATCAGACCTGTAGAATACAACGGAAGAAATATTCAATCAAATAGTTAACATCACGAACGCTCGTCTCGAAGCCTGATTCGGAGGAAAAATGATAAGGAAAGAGAGATAGTTCCCAACGTCTTATACAGCACTAGTTTCCATCTCGACACCTTCAGACTATCTTCTAGCAATTTTCGTCAATAACTGAAGGAAGCAGGCTGGATGTCAAGTTGACTACTGTAGCTATTTGCATAACGCATTGACATAATCAGATTGTTCCGAGATGGCTGCGGGATGAAGATCCTAAAAAGTAAACACTTAATATCCAAAATATGCCAAAATTCTGATGAGAAACTAGTAATCGTTCTCATTAAAATATACGATCGGAAGATATGAAGAGATTCGCAGTTGTATGACGATCTCTTAAGATCCAAGAGTTTCATTCTTCGGGTTATAATTTCAAAAATAACGCGGTCAAAAAATGGGTCGACCTGAAAATTCAGGACAGGTCTGGTAATTTTATAAGAGAAAGCCTGACCTGACCTGAACCTGAATTTCTGGAACCTGTCAGGTATCCTTGAAATTTTCATACAAATTTTCAGGTATACCTAACAGGTTTTTGATACATTCAGGTCAGGTCAAAATTGATTGAATCAGGTTCAAGTCGAAAAAGGTCTCAAGTTGTCCGAGCTTTATATGTTTACCAAATATAGAGGAACGGCACCTTAAACCAAGGATGGATCAGAAGCCGAGATATCAAAAATTTGAATTTTTAATTTAAACCATTTCAGTAATTGCATATCACTATATGACAGATTCCATAAGCTGCCCGTCAAACGTTCACAAAAAATTTCACAAAATTCTTCGGAATTTCGCAGAACAAGAAAAGAATTCCGATAAAATTCTGATTGATTCTGGACAATCCACCGAAGTAACGTGGAAAGTTCATAGAATCTGCCATATGCATCAGTGGTATCTAGCTCATATTTTATTGTAATTGTTTGTTAATTTTAATGGCCATTATGAGCAGCTTCCTCCCACTATATTAGAGCGGCAGTATAGCGAAAAAAAAATTCAATTGGATTGTAAATTGTAAGAAGAAAAAAGCGACTCAATTGAGCGGAACCAGCAACGAACATTATATTATGCCTTTCCATTCTTCAACTAGTGTGTATACAATAGCACATTAGAGGCAGTCCGTGTTGTAAAAACTAAAATGTTTTCGTCAATCAAACAATTTAAACCAATTCAACGCAACGTTTCAAGATCGTAAAAATTGTGTTAATAAACAAAACACCAGAATGCAACACAGAATATTCTAAATTCATATTTCGTGAAAAAATTTTTTTTCTTTCTTTCGTTTCGTGTTTTGTATTTTGTTTTTTTCTTCGTGTATACAACACACAAAATAGATTAGCTAAATATTTTAGTTTAGTCTACCAGGCCAGTTTACCATCAGTAATGAAAGAAATAAAACATTTAATTTATAAATAGATGCCGAAATATTGAACGCAATTTTCTAGTGAAACAGTATGGTGATGGTGTCCTAGACAATAATTTCACAAGTTAAAAGACTCGATTTTAAAACGTTCAAGGCGTCAGGTATAAAATAGTTTTGTTAGATGTGTTCGGCGCGTTCGCGTAATTGCATTTAAACTGTAAACTATTCAGATAAAAGATTTTCTATTCGCAATTGCAGTGAATTTGTATACGAAGTTGATTATTAGTGACAAAAAGAAAAGACAGAAGGAAAATGACAACAAAGGAGCGACACCAGTGTTTCCCGTCACAAGGGTTGGTGGATTTCTAATTCGACTATACTTATCAAGAACGAGCCATTTAATCGGTTGAAAGTCGAAAGAAGCGACTGATATATTAGATGCACTGAGCCTCTACTTCATCTCCGTCTCTGTTTTTTTTTCAAACTAAGAACCAACCACGCAGCTTTTCAGCATTCTCACAAAATTTGTCTGCAAAAATATTGAGATCGCACAGTGTACTTTCAGAATTTGATAACACTGTGTCATCGAATTCTCAAGGTATCTGCACTGTCCGATTTAGATCACTATCCAAACAGAATAAAAAAAGATTGCCCGACATACAACAATACTCGGCACTGTAAAGTGCCCGGTAAATTATAAGGGGATTAAAGATTTGCATGATTTGTATAAGGTATTAGAACTACGCTTGTACTAAGATCTGCTTCTTTTGAGTGGATCTAGCAATCTCGTTGCTGCGACATGCGAATATGTTTCTTTTTCTCTTCCGAAGCTCGTAGTACTGAAAATTATTGTGCGAGGTATGTGAGTATAAGCCAAGTTTTTGATTGAAAATGTGTCACTTCTTTGAGACAAAATACTAGACGATCGACCATAATCAACTAGAAATGAGGCGTCTATGGAAATCGAAACATTGGATCGGTCGGCAGCGTCTGAAAAGTAGACGTAATTACAGGGAGACTAGGCCAGGCCATAGTATGAGAAGAGGACTCCACATTGGGTCTTTAACGTTTTTTAGGCGTCCAATTTTTTGTTGTTCTATTTTTACGAAAATTTTGGTTAGTCTGTAGAGGGTAGAAATCAATTCTGTGTTGTTGTATTGCCTCGAATCAAAACCAATTTTCGATGAAATTCATACTCTTTTTCTAGGTACATCGTTGATTTTAGTTTGGTGTTGAACTACGTACGAAAATATGGGCATTTCGTATTTACGTAGTATCGCGATACCCTTGTTGAACGGTAACAGTGGTAAACAGAAATTATCTAAATGCTTATGGATGTTTCCTTACGGCAATAGACCTAGATGCCCGTATCCAGAAGTACCGTTCAAGATGAGTTACACGAAATTACGTAAAATGCCCATTTACGTACGTACTTTAATAGTGTGATGTCGAGACACAATAGCAAGTTTTCAATGACATCCCAATCCCAAAAGCATTTCAAATCTTGATTCTTCTGGGATTTATGTACGAAATTTGTTAATTTACTTATTAAAGGTACAGGACGCTGTTAAAAAATTTGCGTCCTAGGCTTAACTGTCGAACGTGTTTTAGTCGTAATCCGTATCAATTTAAATTTCAGCGCTCAAATGCTGATGATGAATCGTTTGCATGGAGCGCAAAAAGGACACAGACTACTGAAAAAGAAGGCTGACGCTCTGCAAATGAGATTTAGGCTGATATTGAGCAAAATTGTTGAAGTAAGTGGAATCAAATAGGGAGAGAGAGCAAATAGGAAGGACAATATCATAGTCAAGCACGTAATGTTTTCCAGACGAAACTGCTAATGGGCGAAACAATGAAAGAAGCAGCGTTGTCGTTTGCAGAAGCTAAATTTCATACAGGCGGATTCAATCATGTGGTGCTACAAAATGTCAGCAAAGCACAAATAAAAGTTCGAACAAGAAAGGATAATGTGGCCGGAGTGACACTACCCATTTTCGAATCATTTATTGTGAGTTTGTTGTAGAGTCGAAGAGAGACTCCGATAGCAATCAGTTATTCTAACTGTTTTATCATTTCCGGAAATGTTACGGTCATTAAAAGATTTTGGTTTTGTATCTACAGGACGGCTCGGATTCATATGAATTGGCTGGTTTGTCTCGCGGCGGTCAGCAATTGTCTAAGCTAAAGAGAAATTATCAGGCGGCCGTTGAAGTATTGGTAGAATTGGCTTCATTACAAACATCATTCATAACGCTAGACGATGTAATCAAAGTTACAAATCGAAGAGTTAATGCAATCGAGCATGGTAATGGAGATCGAAAACCTTTTCCCAACAATTCATTTCAAATTTGTGTAACATTTTCACAGTTGTCATTCCAAGGATTGAGCGAACACTGGTTTACATCATTTCCGAATTGGATGAACTGGAACGCGAAGAGTTCTATCGGCTGAAGAAGATTCAAGACAAAAAGAAAATCGCTCGCAAGAAGGCTGAAGCTAAAAAGGCCGCTATGTTGGCAGCTGGAGTCGATGTACGGAATCAACAGAATATCTTTGACGATGATGATGACGACCTATTGTTTTAGAGGACTTGAGAACCTTTATACAGCAGAATTTGTTGAAAAACGGGATATCCGGAATTAAAAGTTTTACAGTATTAAGCATCGGACACTGGGTGAAAAGAACGTTGTTCATTTGATTTGACTTCTTCTCGTCAATTCTTACTAATGGTGAGAGTCACTAGGATCAACACATACGTTCAAAATTGAACTGGAACACAGGTAGAAATATGAGTACGAGAGCCCTAATTGAATGAACAATGAACCTAACCTTCAAGTATTTCATGATCTAAATTTGTAACATTTACACCCGCTCTGATTTGGTCAAGTGAAGATTTTGATGGAACCCCACCCATTTTGACAATTCTTGTGCTACGATACTCTACCAAGTTAACTGGTTTCGGAATAGCCTTTCAGAAACGATGTGTGTGTGGGTCGACAATAATGACGACCGTAACAAGCGACTGACTTGGCATTCCCTTATGTACAAAAATGCATGTTGCAACAACTGAAGTAAAAGACCTTGATTCGCCGAATTTAATCGCAATATGCCTGTCACGTATGTATAAATTACGAGTCAAAGTTAATGGTCGGAACAGGTTTGGGCTGAATTGTTTCAGGCCTGAGTCGGATCATGACTAGGACTTGAATTAAAGATTTCAGGTCCAATCCGAACTTGATCTGAACCAACATTTAAACTCACTGCTCTGAAATTTTCCAGGTCAGATCGCCGGACCCGAAATTTTTGACAAAACATTTTTGTTTCCGGTGGGAAAAATTCCCGGTTATCTGAACTCGACTTGGTGTGACCAGAAAAATTTCAAGCGCTGGTTGGGTTCGGAAGCTATAATTCAGGTCGAATTCGAGTTGAGCTTGAAATCCTAAATTCGGGTTCGGAGTTTTGGTCTGAGCGAGCTCCATCCGTTCTGAGCACTACGAGAAATCAATTTTTTGTTGCTCTACGATTCTTTCCACTTGTCTCACTAGTTTGTATAATCGACTTACCTGCGGAAGTGTTTCGATTTCATCTCTATTGATGCGCAGAATGAATTTCACAAATGACGGGAAGCACTGCAACACATAAAGACAATTGACTCTCACTGTTATTTACATCTGCATCAGAAAAAGCCTTACTTCATGAGTCGCTTTGTATTTCATGTGGTCGACAATTTTATTTCTC
>JANTFA010172636.1:0-30696 GCA_026413405.1 Phytosciara flavipes
AAAGTTCACCAAAACAAAATTAAAATGAAAACAAAAAAAGTTGAAAACAAAACATAAAAACAAAATAAAAATTAAATTTGAGTTACAAAAAAAGTTAGCTCTTCTGGTGTTTTTGTGTTTCAATATATTGTTTAACATATGTGTGGTATGGTGGCATTCGGACCGTTGAAGTTAATAAATGGTCCCTTTTTTCCACCGAAATGCTGTTAGCGAATTGTTTTGAATATTATTTTGTTGTTGTTGTTGTTGTTGATGTTGCTGATGCTGTTTCAGATATTTAATACAATTGTCGTTTCTTCGAATTTACAATAAATTTTTGTCCCTTTCTCTCTCTCTGCTCCATGGTCTGAATGTTCACTAAACTTTCCTCCTTCGTGTGTATGGTTTTTGTTTGTAAGTTTTTTATTTGCGTTTTCGTTTTTTATTCATTTTCCAGAACGTAATTATAATATTGAAATATGCAAAAAGTTTTTTTTTTCATTTGTTTGTTTGTTTGTTTCGTAATTTATGGCTGCATATTTCTCGCTAAAATGCACATTGCTGTCCATTTGTTTTACAATCCATCTGTGACTAAACCAATTAAAGTATCAAATTTATCATTTTAATCCCATTAAGTGAGTCTGACTTATGCAAAACTATACATAAAAATGAGAAGAAAAAAAAACAACAAAACAAAACAAAAAAAATTTCTTTTTCTCTTTTATCATTTCTGTGATTGCGAAATTTTCATCGTTTTTCATTTTACAGGCGGTAGATTTTCCGTTTTGTGTGTTCTCTGTTCATTCAGTTTTATCCATCTCTTGACTCATTTGGCAACTTCTAATGCTTTAGTACGTTTCTCTTCCAGCTGCTAGGTTTCTCTCCCAGCAGCAAAATCTCTATCCCAACGAAAAAAAGCTGAAGCGAATACCGGGAATGTCACATCAATTTTTTTCAACCAAATGTAATATTCGCCAAGGTTGTTCACAACAGGTTAAGACACCTCTGAGATGACCACGAAGGCAGCGGCACCCAAATTTTCTAGTGGTGACATCTGCGCTTATAAATTTTTGTATGACGATTCAAGTCAACAAAAAAAAATTATTTTCTTCAAGTTGACTTTGCATACAATCTGTTATGAGTGCGTTCTCAATTTTGTGTGCCACCTGTCTTCGTGGGTGTTTTAACCTGTTGTAAACAACCTTGATATTCGCATATATTCAAATATTTTCATCTTTATAATAAAACAACATCAGTGACTTATCGTGGGGTTTGAACTGAACGAAGTCAGTTGTTTGTTAGTTACATTTACAGTATCTAAATTCTGTATCCAAATTTGTGTATACAGACGGAAGAAATTGTCAGTTGGCCATTCCCCGTTCATAACCCAACTTTTATTCTTCTGCGGAAGTGGAAAATTACTTTATGCCCATTTGTCTGACGGTGGATTCGAACCCCCGATTGTGACGATTGATGAAGAGCTTGCAGAGATATTTGCAATATTCCAACCACAGAAAATGTTACAAGAAATGAGAGCTATGAGTAAGGCAAGCGAAAACATATTGAAAAATGTAACGAAGTTGACGATGGAATTGCCCATACACAAATGAAAAAATGGGCAGTTTCCCTGGATACTGAATGCCCATGCCACATTCATACATAAACGTACACACAATTTAGTTAATATTTCATACATTTCGCCATTTCTCATATTTGTTTGACATTTTATCTGGAAAATTTGGAAAATCGAATATATGGTGTGCACATCACTTATATTGTGTGGCACGGGCATAAGTGTAACGCACAAACACTTCAGTTCGCTTCGTTTAAACTACATCATAGATCGTTGACGTAGTTTTATTAAGAATGAAAATATTTGAAAGGAATGATAGAAAGATACATTTTGGTCGAATACAGAATATTTCACCGAGTTATCAATTTGCGAAATTTACTCGAGCTTCTTTTTTGGCTGGGGTGAAGTTTCTGGGAGAGACAACGTCCTGAAACCTGCCGATAGAGTCGAAAGCAGGATATAAACTACAGAAAAGCTACATTTTCTTAAGTTTACGGACTGTAACTTTTTTCTTTCTTTCTTTCTTCAATGTTTCACCGCAGCGTTTAAATATTATGTACACAACAATAAGGTTTATGATTACAATACTGTACACAACACAAACCAAACAAAACGAAAAAAATAATTTAAAAATTTATGATTAGCCAAAAACGTTGATTACAACTTAAATCGACTGTGAGTTTTATCGAAACTCTAATGTAACAAAAATACCTACCTTGGGTAAAAAAAAGAAAATAGAAATCTCAATGAAGCGATGCAATCTTGGTCGGATTTGGATATTTTTCTGTTTTTTGTTTTTGTATGTACACACCAAAATAACTTCACTAATTGAGCTATTGTAATAGGTCAATTTAAAATAATAAATCAAAAAAAAATGATCGTGAAAGTCTTCATGGAAGTTGTTACTGGCCGAATAGTATTGTTAGAATGAAATGTTCCCGATATGAGGAGGTGATATAAAAGAAAGAATAGCTTTTGTTGTTGGTTAAAGTAAATTGTTATGTGATGCGGTGCATAAATATTGTGGAAATTTTGTCTTTGAAGTCAATTGAAATGGAATCGATTCGTGGAAAATCGACTCATAGTTAGAGGGTCCTGTTTGATCAAAGAGCAAACCAAATACCTACGCCATGTAATTGAGTCTAATAAGAAAATTACATTTCGTTACATGTGGATCTTCACGTAAAAAGGTAAAAGTATATCACATTGATTATGAGATGAACGAGATATACAGTTTTTTACCGTGATGAACAGTTCCTCCTCACATTTAAGCGTAGAGTGCTTGGCACACTATTGGGAACGATGCGAAAAGACGAAAGGTGGCGGTGACGATACAACTTCGGACTTAAATGTGCAAATTATCCAGTTTTCGCTGCGTTCGTCGGCCACATAAATAGGCTACACTAGGTTCAACAAATTGAATTGGAAGAACGGAAAGTAGGATTCACACGAAATGGCCTAACTGTGGAACTAAAATTTAAAATTTTCTTTTGACAGTGTTTTGAAACTCGTAGATTCGATGTTCACATAAGTCTAATGAAAGTAATCAACTTAATATTGTGTATGTGTTTCAACTGAAGACGATAGCTTAGGTTTTCAATATACTGATCTAATCGAAAGAATTTTTTGGCAAGACACAGCAAGAAGCAAGCAGTATCTACCTTTCATCTGTTATTGACAGCGGAGACAACAATGAATCATGGTTTACTTTCTTTTACTATGATTATATAAGAAAATTTATGTTGCTAATGAAGTAAAAGATTTTGAATCGAACTGAAAATATATACTCAGACCAAAAGAAGTAATACTCGAACCAGTGGTGTGCTTGCCATATGAAAAAAATTATTCATATTTCCATTCCACAAATCTAGACTACGGACATTTCTATCGAGAAATAGACGACAAGGAAAAATAATTTTGACCTAAAACTCAACCCCACAGTTACCATTTTCATTGTTTTGCCTACTTTTGATTAATTGTAAATAGGAAATTCATTAAATTAAGAAGAGAAGAATGCCGACGAACGTATTTTGTATCGAAATTCACTTTCAAAATGTGTTCTCACTTGAATGACAAGAAAGTTTGAAACAATAATGTTCTGTTCAGTGAGTCAGCCACTTTTTCAACCACCGTGTTTCGACGTGAACAAAGCAATAAAATGCGAAATTTTAATTCAAAATTCATTTTACAATTAAAACGAATGTCGTACACTGAGTCACTCAACTCATTATGTTGGAATATGCAAGAATTGCTCATTTACACTCCTCCCAATTCAATGAGGAAGCCCTTCTCTTATGATAATTCTTGTTGGGTAGTTGACATTACGACAAATGATTCAACGTACACGGAGTAGAGATGTTCCTATCACCGATTTATAGACAGTTAATCTGTTATTGACAGCTTAAGTGATAACCCCTGACTTACATTGCCTTTATAAAGCAAAATTTGTGTTGAAATAAATGAGGTAAAAGATCATGGTAAAATGCTCAGATCAATTGAAGTAACAGATTCACCAGAATTTCAACCATATCGACGCTCCACTTTATTCTGCCCAACAAATTGTTAGGTCTCTAAACTTTGTCAGCCGCCTAAAATGTTCACTAGGCCGTATGCGGCTGTGATAAAGAATTCATTTTTATGTCGACATTGGTGAATGTGGGAAATATTTGTCATTTTAATAGAGATGATCATGAAAATTCGAGATGACAATTCGTTACGATGTGAAGAGAAATTATTTTGTGAAATGTGAATTGGACAAATCTCACAGTTCGACCGGTGATGATTTGCATTTTGTCCACATCAATGCGATCAACCAAATTAAATAGAAAAAAAACAAATTTTACTCACCAGCAAAACACCATTTTCCAGTCACTCTAGCCACTATGACTAAGGCCACAATAATAAGTAGAACAGCCACTCCTACAACGATTCCAATTATGGCTGCCATGTCTAAGCCAGTCGGTGGAGCGGCTTCCGATGAACTGATGCGAACAAAGTATTCTTGCTGGCCAAATTCATTGGATGCTCTCAAAATGTAGGTTTTCGTTGTGTCTTCAAGTGTTAAACTTGCAATTGTCAGTGATACATTGAACACACCACCGCCCAAATCCACCGGCTCGTACGATTCGTATCGTCCGTTTTGTGACCCTTGTGGTATCGTATTTCCATCCACTGTCCATTCGGTACGTGGTCGCGGATTGGCATTGATTGTAGCATTTATGATGGCATCTGATCCCAAGATCACTCCGTACACTTTGATTTCTGGCAGTGGTTGTGGTCGAACTTGATAATGAAAAATGCAAAATTAAAAAATTTCACTTTAACATTCACTGAATTCACTTACATCTGACTTGGAATTGCATTCTAGCTTCTTTTGGTTGACTTCGGTCAGCAATGTGACTCGTTCGGCAAATTAACGTTCGTCGATCATCGGATGCCTGAATTTGCTTCGTAATTTGTTTTCGCGTCGTGTACAGCATTTGGTTTTTGCTAGCAATCGTTTCGATTATCTCGTCAAAGCTAACACCTTCTGTGATTGGTTCGTCATCCAAAAAGAATGTGATGTTTGATGGCGGACGGCCGTCTCGCGATATGCATGTTGCACGGAATTCTTGACCAATTTCATAGGTGTTGGTTTTCGTTTTCGTTATTACTTCCAATTCGGGTTGTAGTGGAGCCACTAAAAATGTAAGTCAATTGTTAGAGCAAGTGTTTGAGCATTGTTTCCAGTGCATGAAATTACAAGCAACTGTTAGTCCAATTTGTCCTTCCAACTCTTCACCATCAGCTCCTAGATAGCATTTCACAGTGCCGTGGTGTGCATTTCGAACCGATTGAATAGAAACACCACATTGTCCCTTGTTTAAACCTTCGCCAAAGTATTGGAAGCCAGGCGTTTTGTCCCAGTCGGGGGACAAGTTTAACGCTTTTTCGTTGGGTATCACGATTCTGCAAATGAAAAAGAGGAATTGGTTTGATTAAATAAAACATCACAAAGAACGCAAAGCTCATAAGTAGAATAAATTTTGTGGATTTTTCAGTGGAATCACATCGGTTTTGCAACAGGTTTGGCGTTAGACTCAACTTCAAAAAATTTATGTTCAATCCATTGAAGTACAAGATTTGATATCAAGCAGATGCAGTAGCGGACGAAATGACAAACAAAAAGTCTCCTGGCGAAGATGGTGCAGCAGTAGAAACCATGAAACTAGGTTGAGGAGACTCATTGTTAAGTGCAAGAAATTCTTTGTCAGCATCGTGGAGAATGCAGAAATGACATTGCTGCACAAAGAAGGAGACATAACAAAGTTGGAAAATTGCCGAACCATGAGCCCTGTTACCATCAATCTACAAACTGTTCATGAAATTCATATGGCAAAGAGGAGCACCAAAAAGCTCCACGTCTACCAACCTATTGAATAAGTTGTATTCAGATCTGGTTTCAGTACGTACAACCTATGATCTGCAGGTGATGCGAACGTTGATTGAGAAGTGTAACGAGTACAAGAGGTCGTGATATTCGTCGGGTATCAATTCTGAAGAATGTTGTCCAGAAATTAGACTGACGAAATGGGATCAACATAAATCAATGACATCTGAGTAATTTCCGTAAGGATGGTTATGGCAGCTAATCTAGATCAAGCTCAGGTCATGCCAGAACAGTTAAGAGACATTGGCATTTGAAAATTAAAATTTTACGAAAAAGCTCAGCAAATCGAACATCGTCAGCCAAAGTACAACGTCGGGAAAGTAACTTTAACAAGGATATGCAACGTAGGTTCGCTCATTCGAACCTATTAGACAGTTTGCGCAAATAACATATAATTATATGTCAACTTATAACTTGGAAATTATAAGTCATCTTTCCATATAAGAAGTACTGGAGTATTACTTATAAATTCCAACTTATAAGTTGACATATAATTATATGTCATTTGCGCAAACTCTCCATTTACTCCTACAAGTATTGCTATCTTCTTGTCGTGACATAACCAGTAGTTTCCCGGTTATTGACTTAATTTGGAAGGCAATTAGCTAAGTTTGTAGCAAATCGCTATCGTAATCGCTATTCTTGACAAAGAATAATTGAAATTGCTCTCAAGTGGCGTTAGATTAGTTAATAATCACAACAAGATCACCGAAAGCTATTCGTCTTTTAGCAGATTTATCTCAAGAACAACGTTTGTATTCTAGCTTCAGAAACCATTGCTCTGAATTACAGAAAACTTTTAATTTCACACATCATTCGTTCAATGTTCTAACATTTTTTAAATCTTCTCGACATCACAACATGCCAACTTCAGCATCATCTTGATGAATATTTACTTGCCACAATAAAAACTCATAGCCGAAAGACATAAAATCTAGATGAAAGTGGCAGCTGGCTCCAACAATTTCCTTAAAGTGCCCCCAGTGATCAACATCTCATATGTACACCCCCATTCGAAGATTGAAAATGGGCTAATCGATTCGGCTGAAGTGCCTTATATAAATCATCATCCGACAAAAGAGCGCTCTTGGTAAAAACGAATTCCATTTCTCTTCATATTCATATTCAAATCGAATGACAATGATCTGGAAATTTGTATGATTTCATTTTTCACGTTTCGGTTGGTTGCTGAAGGTTTAACAGTTCCATTTTAAAATTCAATTTCCCTCTTATCAAGATTTTGTGTACATCCAAGTGGTAACTACAGTTTTTTTTTGTGTCTGTTATGTCTGTTATGTAGCACATCAAACACACAATGAAAAAAAAGCGAACGTAAAACCAAAATGAAAAGGTTCACGAACACGTTTTCGATGCATTATAATGCCCAGGCGGAAGAGTGTAACGAAAACAATTGGTTCTACTATAATTATACGTGTCAGATTATAAAACTTTGATGGGCGTTGCAGCATTTTGTTATGTGAATGGTGTTCCCGGTTGTATAGAAGTTGAAAACCCTTTGGAAACTCTTTTGCTTTTTTTTTGATATGTTGTGTTGATCGCTGGGAGATATTGCTTTCAAAGCGGACTTAACATCCTCATCATCCGTTTATTATCCCCGTAACATTCTGCAATGTTTGTTCATTTTCAAGTTTTATTTTCGTTTGATGGATTAATTTGATTTTGTAATAAAAGAAAAACCTTCCGCCCCATCGAACGTGTTGAAGTCATTACGGGCCATGAGTACTTTAGAGCATCCGGAAATCCTTGTATGTCAAGGTCAATTTATATGTTACAAGTTCTACAGGAAAAAATAAACTCGAAATGAGTGCTATCTCGAGACACGCACTTCCCTATCTCTTGACGAAATTAGATTTGCCACTAAAAAAAGGAATTTCTAATACTTTCCTTCAACACACACAAATGGGTTTTGTACGGATTCCTTTTATTAACTGAATTTTATATCGATACGTGTAGCACCGATCTTGATGGCAACGTTACCTACTACCTACCCAAATGAATTTTCTGTTTTTATATGAAGGAACACTCGTGCACACCAGAGGCTCCATATAGATTGTATAGTCTCGCTGCTAATGTCATATAATTTTAATCATATTTAGGAAGAAGGAAATTTAATTTCGTTCTTCTTTATACATAAATTTGATGATTGATATCATTAGCTATACAGAGGAAGTGAAATACTTAAGGGGGGAAGTCGATTTTGATTACATTACATTTCGATTTTTTTTTTGTATGTTTTCCCAATGCTGTATCCCATTCAATTTAAATATGGATACACGTTGGTCGATTGAATATTGTGTCTGCTCGATGTAGATGTATAGCTCAGTTAAGAAGCGCTCCATGCGACGTTGTGAAAATGTGTGGAGCAAAGATAAGGAGGACCCGTACGAGTAGTGTACTCCTAGTTGTCCATAAAAGACATCCATCTTGCTGCAACTCTGCATCTTTTGATCATTCCATTGAAACTCCTCTTGCTAGAGTCACTCGATTTATATACAATAAGAACACATATGGTCCTGGCTGCCCTCATTCTGAGGCCTCTACCTCATAATCCGCTGAGTCGATTAAAATAAACTTCTTCTTTCCTCGATGGATATCGTCAGTTCCTACAATTCACTCAAAGATCGCTAAAACATTTCACGAACCCTACCTTAGACATTGGCCGTCCGAAAATGGTCATTTTCAAACTCGACCTCACATTTCTGACTACCTTTCAAGGGGAAATGTCGGATTCGATTTGTTCAAGTTATAGTGATGACAGACAAACGTACATTTTTTATAGCTGATTTGGCAGCTCTGGGCAACCACAAAAGGTTGCAGGTAAGCAGACTCGGTGACTTAAACATATTTGAGCCACAACCGTGCCTTCCGATACCTGAATCATTATGTGGGAAAGCTTTGAATGACTGGGTGAAACGTAAAAACGAGGAACACCGGGAAACATAATTAAGGCGGCATTCACACGAAATGCTATTTTCCGAGTCCCAACTATAAACGGGCCAAAGATTTGCTCAGAATGTACCAAAGTCGCATCAGGATCAGGTCGTAGAAGCAATTACAGGCAGGACTTTGCGTGCTGAATCTTAGGTGTCGACTAGTTAAGACTATCGAATACTCCGAGATGTTCTTGTGATCTAAAAGAAGAAATGCTTTTGATATCTAATTACCCCAAGTTTATTCAACTATCAAGCAGGATTCTGAAAGGCTGTACCTTCAAAGGCTGCTGCTGAGGGACCTAACAGTCTGGAAATTATTTTACCAAAGGGAAGATGTTTTTTACCTCTGGATCTTGTTTTGCCAACGAACTCGACTTATTAAGAAAACAATTTCTTTGTAAGCGAAACAAGATCCAGAGGCAAAAAACCTCTTCCCTTTGGTAAAACCATTTAAGAATCCGATCGGCAGTTCAGAAACGAAGAGGAATTTGCAACAATTCTGGAAATATTCCTCGCAGTGACTGGTAGGCTACCATGATTTACGTTGTAACCGGGATAGAAACAGCGAATCAATAGATCTGTGTTTCATGACCACGAAAATAAATTTAAATCTACTCAGGAACTCAAATTCAACGTGTTACAAAGTCGATAGTGGGAAGCATTAGACTCTCGTAGTCTCGTACTTCGTACGGGTCTTATAACATCGAAAGCTTTCGTACATTTCCATCTCCGCTTCTCATAATAGTATACAAAATCAGCACACCCTAACCCTCCTCGGCACAACTATGATTTCAATATAATAAAATGAAATCAAGTTAACCATCACATTGAATATGCATTCGGATTTTGCATGGCATAGTTTTGTAACAAAATGTAAAGTTTTTACTTTGAACAGTTTTGTGTTTGCAATGAAATAATCTCTCTTTCTCCTTCGTGAATTAATGAAATTCTAAAATGTTAACTTTGTGTATGAAGTGCATGCACATACGAAATTGCCAGAGATATAAATGTAACAAGATTACACATCAAGTACACCTGAAGATAAAGTGTATCTAATTAGTAGCTCAGACTTAAATTAAATTTTTAAAATAAAAAATTTGAGTTGAATTTTGCATGCTACGTGAGCTGAGAATTGTATTACTGCTCATAATTGAAGCACTCCTTTAGACACCCTCACCTCGTATAATACACAATCGTTGTATATAACTCGGTACGAAAATGATTAGTCACATTTTCGTGGGTTTGTTGAACTCGACTTGTCTTGTATCACACGAAAACTTTTCAAATTTTCATCCCTAGTTCTGTAATTGACTATTTTCTTAGCTCGCATACAGAGAGCAACGTGTGGTTTTACAGAACTTTTTTTTCCTCTCTAGTTTGTCGGTACTTTAACTTTTAGCATTTAGCTCCGATCCAGTAGATGGTTTTGCTAATTGAATGTGGTTTTTAAAACCGAAATAACGTTGGATTGAACTTCATTCAGGCATGAAGGAACATGCAATATTCCATTCAGAAATACTTTATACGTAAAAAGCTGAAGAGCAAAAAAGCTTCACTTCATTTTCAAACCAAAATTTTAATCCACATTTCGTTAAGCTATACCTGTCTCGGACAGTGTTGCGATCAAACATTTTAAGAGATAAGAACTTATGGTTGCACATTGGTTTTTTTGTTCTGTAATATCTTTCTAATGGATTGGTGAAATGTGGAAAGAGTCTTGTCCGAACAGCAAAACTTTCTTGGAAATTTGAAGACTTTTCCGCTTCAATCATTTACATTTGCTAGAAGGGATACAAACGACGAAGCTTGTCGACACAAGAATTAGCTTGAGCTAACAACAGTAACGGCACTTAATTTCGATATCACGCCTTAACAATGTAGACACAATTTAATACCCTGAGAAATGTGTGTAATACAAGGTGTAATGTGTGTAATAGAAGCGCGTACATATGGAAAAAATTCGAATTGAACAGCTGCTCAGATAATGCATGCAACTGTTGAGATCTTATGCAACGGTATGAGAGATTGTTTCTGCTGAAAACATGCTTCCGCAGCAGAATGTATGTAATTAGTGTTTGAACGTTTGGTTTCGCAATTAAGCCGATTTGAATAATGCAACGCAATTCTTTTTACAGCTCAGATAGAAATCCAATTCAATAATTCCCGTCAATAAGCCAGAGACGTTTTGAATGGCAAAATATTTGGCTTCATTATCCGCTGCTCCTGCACTATCCGCTTCCTAATTAAAAAGTTTCAACAAGGAAAACAAAACGAAAACGGTTTAACAGTTTGGAAATGCATTCATCCGCAGAGGAGTGTACGAAGTATAGTTCACTACTACACGGCGATAGATAGTGCAGAATAATATTTGCAAGAATTGAGATTATTTCTGGGATTATGCAAGTTTGCTATCGTCATTTTTGCATCCGTTGAACATTGTTGGAGAAATTTTGGAATTATGTATTATTTGGCTGACGAAAAGTAAAGTCAGGGACATGATAATGTGTAGATATGAACGGCGGTGTCATTTGTTATTGACAGCAACGACAGGACTAAACGATGTACGCTGTTCAATGTGGTCTTATATAGACGGCCAATTGCACATTGTTAAAATGAAGTAAAAGACTTTGTATCAATGCACTCGGTCGGAAATATTTTGATTAAATGAAGTACTAGATTTGAAAAAAATTATACTGACGAAGTGCTATGGAAATTCAAAAGTATATCGTGGGATTGAAAGATTCGAAACCATAAAAGCACCACCACACTAATCCCCGTCTTTTCTATATTATCTTAGAAACAGTGCAATAATTGTGTGGGCGAGCTTGTTTAGAATCAATTAAATTATCGAAACAAATGATTGAGATTAGTCGACATAAAACGTTGCCATTGAATACTTCATTAATGACGAACATATCAGCTAGTAAATGTACGATTTACAGCCTACACAAAACATTAAAAAAACAACAACAAAGCGAAACAGCGAATAGCATTGATTCATCGAAAAAACATTTTACGTACACTCAAATTTCACAAGTTCATCGACTGCGGCTGTATTGTATAGTAGGGCACGTCAGATTTTGTTACTGTAAAAATATCGTTCAACTTGAACGGTTCAACCCCTAACGCTAAGCCAGACCGATAAAGGCAAGGAGCAAAAATAAAAAAGGTATAACTCGACTGATTTTGATCAAACAAAATGCTTGTGTTGAGCGCAATATCTTAAGATTCCGGTAAAGTAACTAGCAATTAGCAACATTACCGCAGTCTTGAGATCATGACTACCACTAGTCATCAAAATCCGCTGAGTCAAAATTGATTTACTTTCGCTCTGTGCTTTTTATGGGTCGGATTTAGCGTTACTGCTTGAACATACATTTAACGTACAAAAATCTGACGCTCCCTACTAGTGAGCTAAACAAACCAACAAGTCCAAACCGAAACGTTGTTATTTTTCATAAATACATGACATTTATATCGAAATAAAATGAAAATAAAAATGTTCGAATTTCGTATTGTTATATGAGGCGGGGAGAACGAAACGCACACGAATCTTTTTTTCTTCTTTTTAATTTCACACCGGTTCTGGTCATTTGATTACAGTCTGTTCTTTTTAATGGGACATTCTAATGATAGAAAATTGTTTATATCTTTTCCACTCATCGAACTTACCGACAATACTGCAACGGCTTGCCCCATCGACATAAAATATCCGCTTTCTCACCCTCGAGCGCAGTTACATTTCTCGGTTGAACGTCCACCCGTTGTCCTTGAACTGATTTAATATCTGTAATGAAAAAAAAAACAGAAAATAAATAATTTGAATTGTAAATGGACACAGTCAGTGGTCGTAGGGAAGAGTAATAAATTTCGAAATTTTTATGATTGAAAAAAGGTCAATGGAACATGAATATCTAAAAACAATAAAAAAAAATAATTAAGAGAAACAGTAAAACGAAGAATTTTTTGATGTCATTACTCAAAAACCAGGAAATGATGTTGAAATGTATGCCATGTGTTCAGACAAAAGACCCAGGAAGAATTATAATTTCGTTGATCGGAATTGATATAAAAGGTTTCGTTGTATTACCAATTTCCAGCAACACCTGAATGTTGTGTACTGCGACTCTTTGTGATTTTCTGAGCAAAAGAATGTTCGAGGGGGTAACCACCTCCAAGAATTTAATTTAGGGATCGTGCACGCTATTTTATTGAACTTTTGACCCCACCCCTTCTCTCTGAGTCACACAAAATGGGTAAAAGATGACCCAAATTTGTAAGGACCGTCACGTTCTCTAAGACTCACCTTCAACGCGTGACTCATTTGTAAGTACCTCCAACTCAATTCTGAAAATTTCATCTCAAAAAATTCAAATAATTCCAGTTTAATTCGAGGTGGAATTTTTGAGACATGCCGATGGAATTTTGGAAATTTTGGAATTGTTGGGACATGTTTTTAGCCAGCGGTTACCCCCTTGGCTTTGTGGTGCACGAATGAAAAGACGATTCCATGACTAATATATTTAATGGTCTAGGGAGCAATGACTCCATTAATGCAATGCGCAATGGTGGTGGTGAATATGATCAGAGCCGCCACAGGACTCCTCCATGAGAGATTAAAATCAAGATATGAGCCGCCACAGCTTAATTCTCAAAATTCCAATATTTCCACTAGAAATTTCAGAAAATCTTATTCCCAAAAATTCCACTAGTGGTTACCCTCCTCGAGAATGTCTCAAAAAGATTTTCCCTCTAGCTTTCTGTCTTATAAAAATAAATTTTTTTCAAAAGAATTTCCTCAACGAAATGAATTTTTTACGTTTTTTAAGCTGTGTGTGTGTGTTAGCTGGAGGTATGATGACTTTTATATAAAGAATGAATTGAAAAAAGAAATATTAACAGAGAAAACAAAATCGATGGTATGGCATTTATGGGCTCTTTTTTTTCATTTATAAAACATAAAAACGGCATAAAACGTAAAAACTCTTTTGTTAATTCAAGTGAAAAACTGAAAACACGGAATATTTTGTGTGTGCGGAATTCTATCAATACTTTTTTCGTCGTTTTGGGTTGCTGTTGCTGCTGTTGTGTTCTCCCCTTCCCATTTGTTATCGTTTGTTGTGTGGAAATATAATCGAAACCTTTTCAAGTGATTCATCAAAGCAGATTCATTTATACAACAGAAATTATCTTGCGTAAACTTTGCAACATCTTTGCCAACACAAACACAATATCCAATGCACAAAGAAAGACTTATGGTGGTACAAGAGGTACAGTGTACATGTACCACCATTCTAAATGTTTTCCGAAGCAATGATCATCAAGGTAACATCAACATTCTACAAGACATTTACACGGTGTATGGAATGCGATTAATCTTTTTAACAGAAGAGAGAAACAGAGTTCTGAATATTCTCCGACTGTAATGTGCAACTTTAATTATGTCGACATTGTGACTGGATTCACCGAGATGAAATAATTTTTGCAAATCTGCTATGGCAACGAAAAATGCATTCGAATGATTCCTTGTGTTGTATATACCACTTTTTCCGTTTTGTAATGCTGGTAAGTACTCAGCATGTATTTTATCCGGTGAAAGTAGATGGATTATAATAAAGCTTAAACTCTTTTCTTAACAACAACGAGAACGAAAAAAAAAGACGAAGAAGAATTCCGAAGACATTCTTTTTCCAGCTTTAATTCGGTTGTATAATTGAGATAATGGATTTTAATCCGAATAAGAGCTGTAATTATATGACTGCATGTATTAGGAACGAGTTAATTCTGATGAGAATCACCCGCCACTGTAATCATTTTAATTTCCGAGTTGGTATACATTTTCTGTTTAATTAATTCCAAGGACAGAGAATACAGCTGTGGAAGAGTTTTTTCGTTAAACCTTTTCACAGATAGCAAACATTATCATTAGAGTAATTATCGAATCTGTTACTGGATCTTGTCCAAGAATTTCGAATATATTGACAGAGATTTTCTTACTTCATTTGTTTCATTATGCTACATAGGGTAGATGTACCAATGCTTGGACATGAGGATTTGGAAACACATTGTTCTTGAATTCATAAATTGTTTTTCATTCTTGAAAGAACAACGTGTGTCAGACTACACGATCGAACATTGGTACTTCTAGCCTATTCTCAATTCTGATCGCCATAGATCACAGACTTAGAACGCATAACGAAGAACGAAGGATCTCAGATACTACAAATACATTAGCAAGTGTTTGTATCGCAAGGGAGATTCAATGCAGCAGAAAGTTAAACGACCTCGGTTCTGTGTTCCTTTTCATTAGCTTCCTCAACTTTCTCAGTAACAATTCCGTTTCAGTGCCGACTGATTCAAATATTAAAGGGGTGAAGGCATCTTGCTGCATCAGATTGATGTAGTGGCTGTGCTTATCCCTTTCGACCTAATCAATAGCAGTACCGCACTTATTCGAAGTCATGTTCAAGTATGTATTTGCTATAGTCTCAACCACTGCGACGTCCCGAATTGGTGATTTAGCATCATAACTCCACTGGTAGATAGTGAGCCCGTCAGGTCTTTTTGCATCAAGAAGGTTCGCTTATGTTCAGAAATCTATGGACATGGCGTAGATTGTTTACTGCACAGCCTAGATGTAGATACAGAATCTTGTACTTCATTAGTTCAACTCGATGTTTTTCTATATAAACGAACACTTAACCGAGCCTATCGTTTATTTTTGCCATCGCTGTCAATAACAGATAACGAATCGTTTCCGGTGATTCGAAAGAATGTATACTTGATGTTGATGAGATGAAAATTGAATTGATTGTCGATTGTCCTGTTGGCACTACCAAATCAAAGTGGTGGATCACGTACAATAAAACTGTGACTCTTCATCATCGTTATAAAACATGTGCCATGCTAATGAAAGTGAAATTGGAAAATTCGAAAATGCGAATTCAATTGTATTGTTTGATGTACGAGAATAGTCAGACCGAGGGGTTGTTCACTGAATACAAATTTTTGAGCACCAATGGCCTAAATTTGAAGTGGATGCTCTTGGCAATCACCTTCTTACATGACAATAATGTCTTCTGGCATTGTGACTGTGACAGTGTGACACTAATTACTTCAAGGAGGAGCCCCTAGATGCAGACTGTATGTATTGCATGCACATATCGGTGTTGATGTACTTGGAATAAATATTCAATTACCACATCACATTAAGCCGGGCAAAGTGGATAGATATCGCCGTTTTGTTGACTTCAGTTGAACAACAAAAAATAATCCAAAAAAAATCGAACAAATTTTGTTTACGTTTACATGACTTTAACATTTACACTAAACAATATTGCGTGTGACAATGAACCCCCTTTTTTGTACGAAAGCGATTACTGTTCGTGACTCGTAACTAATGACAAAGAATGACTTAGAACTTGTAAGTTGAACCATATCGCATACACATAAACAATGGAACAAAAATATGAAACGTGCTGGGTACTTGAGTAATTTTTTGTTTCTTTTTCAAATTACAAGATTTGAACTGACACACTTGGTTACACTTTCACGAATATTCATTCTTCTGGGTCTGAAATGAAAATGATCACATTACACGGTTTCTTCAAACTAACATTTTGTTCAAGAGAGTTTCTAGATTACTTCAAGTACCATACGACCACTTGACACCATTATCGGTTTACTTAAGGCTAAACATTGTTACTGTTGCATTGTACGGTCGACATTCAAATTATCGTTGCGACGACGTTGCGGATAACAAGACAATTTGTACGAAAAAAAAAGAAATTTTTTTTCTTTACAAGTCGGTGTATGAATTGCGTTGATTGTTATTTCATTGCATTGCGAAATTGTTGAAGAAATAAACAGAACTCATCTAACGAATTCCTCAAATAGAAAATCAAGTTGACAAAGAAGGTAGGTAAGTCTAGCTGGTAAGACGCTTTTTTTCTTCTCCTGCGAAAATTCCAACGACGACATTGTGTATCTCTTTGAACATGGCTCTGGCTCGACAACATGTGTAATGCTAAATTGACAACAGAAACGATTGTTGTCTATCTGCGTTCATTATGTTGTTGGAGGCGAGCTCTGTTTTCGTTGGTGTGAGGCACAATTTGCTCATTATGTTTTATTTAGTTTAACTCCCCGGGGGTGGTGAATCCATCCAATTATAACAGAAAAAAAAATTCAATTCAATGCGAGGTAATATGTTTTCATGGATACGTTGAACGGTATGAAGTCAGCCCACGTGAATAATAGTCGCTCAAAAAGTTACAGTTTGAATGCGATTGCGTATTTTGATACGCGACGACGAAAATTATGTCTGTCGAATCCAAAGGCTTCATAGTGCCTGGTGGGTAGACCTAGTTTGTAGATTAGTCAGCATCACTCCTAGATAAACCAAGAAGAATAGCACAAGAAGTCTAAATCACTCAAAATTTGACTCCTCATTCACGACCTTGTTTTTCTTTGAATCCAAAGTAGATCGTTCAACAACCGAGCGAGAGGAAGACCGCCAGAGGAGATGGCTGGATGGTGTGGAAGACGATTCGTGAAATTATTGATAAGTTTTGCCTGGAATCGAGTCAGCCAGAGCTAGCTTGGCCTAGTACAGCTGCTGAGTTTCTATACCATCGCCCACTTCCCCTCATAATGCTCAACAACAATAGAGCCAAACTAAACATTTTTCCTGTTAAGCTGATGAGCTCTGAGTCTATGCATTGTCATTTTTCCTGTCAAGTTTGGATGGCTACCGAGCTCGAAATCTAAATAGGGCAACAACCGATCATTGCTGTTTTTAATCGTGCAATTAAATTGACACAGTCAAATTGACATTGCAATTTACGGAAATGTTTAATTATCCAATTTAATTGCACTTGACAATGCAACCGACCGACGGTACAATCATTAACCTTACCATTGACATCATTAAATTTTAAAATTACAACAATCCAATTGTCCAGACATATAGAACAAAGTATTGAATATATGCCGTTAACCCCAATATGGTCATGTAAACCGAAAACTTGCACATTATAATACAGTGTTGTCGATGCGATGGAATGGGAATGCAAAAAGCAAACAAACCGACCAACTTGTTTGATTCGGTTAACCACATCGAACATAATTATAAGTTTATTAATTAGTGAAGCATTATGTCCATAATATAACATTCGTATGGATTTATATTAATATGTTCAACGACACGATTATAAAACCCAATATTATAAGCACTGTAGTACCTATGCGTATGAAACAATTGTTCTCGATTCGAATCATTTTCGGTGTGCTGTGCAGTATAGCCATACAATATGCAAGTTGTTTTCAATGTACGTTTTTCAGACTTGTACGAAGTACGAGTGCCTTATACCTTTACTAATACATTTGTGAGAGGGAACCATTTGACTAAGTGCGGTTGAACGAGCTGCAGAGTCACGTTGAGAAACAGTGCAGTCATCTACCGACAATGTTGACCGTAATAAGCGATTGACTCGGTATGGCAGTCCTTTATTTACACAAAACTGTGTGTAACAAATGAAGTAATAGACGGAGTGCTTCAAACGAACGAAGTAGCAGATTTTTGCTGAATCAATATCGCAATTCGTCTGCCGTTTCTGAAGTGTTGACAATGAAAACCGGAACAGAGATGGTTCTGTTATCAGAGACAAATTTAGTAGATTCCAGTAAAGTTCAGTTTTGTAAATAGGCTTCATACGGAACTTTAAATGTTGTTGTAAGCAATTCCAATTAAAATGAGTTCAGAAAACGCAATGCGTTTCAAGTCTAGGACTTAGCTTATAGTCTAGAACGTGCACAGCTCACGATGTGAATGCACTTCTACAAATGAAGAACGGTAAAGCAAGTGCTTTCGATGCAATATATCCGGAGTTCATGACGTTTAATGGCTCACGAACAAGGCTACGATTGGCAAAATTTTCATCGAACAACCTGCTAGCTAATATTTATTATCATCTTCCTTCAAAAGAACCAATATAATCTCCTAACCTAACTGAAGCCCGGAATAGCAGACGACCGCCCAGAAAATTACCTTCCAATTGCTTTGCTGTCTGTCACATTCAAACTGTTCGCACGTCTTCTTTCTGACGTTGAAAGAATACTACCAACAGAACATGCCGGTTTCAGGAAAAACAGGAGTTGCGCGGAACTGTGCTGTCTCTCACTAACTGATTGAGAATGGGTTTCTGCGAAAACTGAAGCTGCCGTAATCTTCATCGACTGGACTGCCCCCTACGACACAGTCTGAAAAAACGGGCTGCTGTACAAGACAAGCTCATCAAAACCATTTGAAGTCGAAGAATTGTCGATCTGGTTTCAAATTTCCTCAGCGACAGATTGTGTTATTTAACGACAAATGCAGTCGGTCCAAGAAGCTTAACAATGGTCCTGTGTGAGGGTCGGTCATTTCCATAAACACAGTTGATTCTCTTCCTTGAAAGTCATACTCATCACAACTAACAAAGTATTGAAACACTTCCCTTGCCCGTAAAGTGAAATGAAAGAACTGGTTCGACCTCGGAATTCAGTGGCTTGAGGCTAATGTGATCTAGCCATCATCAGTAATTTCTAAAATTTTGGCTTAGATGGAATACTTTAAAGATGCAGAGAAATTTATGCATTTATTGGTCAAGATGCTATATTCCGGACGCTACTCGTACGGGTCCCCTCGCTTGGTTAGTTTGTTCTATACATAACACTGTATGTCTGATGCGTTTGTTGTTCGTTCCACAAAATGTAATTTAACTTTTGAACAGAAATTTTTCCTTCAAAACTTACAGTTACTTTCTTTGCATGTACCATTTACAAATAATTATTCGGTTTTTGTTTCTTGAATTTTTTATTTATTTCGGAATGAAATCATCATCATGTACGAACTGTGTGTGTGTGTGTGTACGGTGAAGTGTGTGGCACATATATATCGTTTTACACGAACAGATTGAATTACATTGAACACACACAATTATTTAATGGATGTTAGAATGTGCAGATTGTATATACCTTCCGTATAGTATGTGCCGCCGTCATCAGAAAGCGTTTTGTTTGAAAGAACAAAAGTGTATAACGTACATGAAGAATGCTCTATATAATGTGTAAGATGCCATACATAGTCATCATATAACATAAGAAGTCATTAAAAACATTTAAATATTTACATTTCTGTTTTGTATTACGTAAGGAACGTTTGCCATACATGAAATGTGTCTTTAACTTTTAAAGCCTAAAAACGATGGTAAAATAAAAGTTAGTGAATAGAGAGCGAGGTAACATTACAATGCTGACTTTAAAGTTGTACTTCAGACGTGAGAGCCGTGGAAAAGACGTTGGCTAGCCGAACCCACGTCGCCGTCTGATGTCAATTCGGTTTAAGCTGGCTTAAAACGGGCTCGGCTGGCAATTCTAGGAAAAAATTTCTTGATCAATAAAACCACAGTCTTTTACAATTTCAAGCCGGCTCGAGCCTACTTCTCTGGCGGCTATCCGTACGGCAGAAATTCGGCGGCTCTCACCTCTATTCAGCGTGTTATATGAGACTTTGCGTGAACGAAATAAATAATATGGGTGAATTGTGAAACCAATTATTTTCGGCTGTGTAAACGCAATGAGTGTCAGATCTTAACACATTAATTTACTATGCGGTGTAAAGTGAATAATGTGTGGCAACACATTTAGCGAAGTTAAGACGACGACTCGACGCATTATCTTATAAAATATTCAATTCCAGTTAACTGAAACTTGTCTATTATCATTTTGACGATACATATGTGATGGGGTTTTTGTTAGAGCGCGTGTTCAATCTGATAATTAGATACGATCATAGAAGCAATTAGGCATCTTATGAATGTACTGATGTTCTGATGTTTAGATGTTAAACTCTCACTTGACACTTTACCAACGGATTAAGTATGTGGAAGTAATTTTGTTGAATGAATTTTATTCTTTTGAATTAATTGTACAGAATGTTCGTTCGACTTTTCGATTATTTTGAGATTGAACTACATGAATCATTCAACAACCGACTGTAATTACTTTTGATTGAACATAGAGAATTGCCTTGAATTCCATGAATAACTGAAACGGTCGCCTTTGCGTTTTTTACACCTTTTTCTATCGAAAAATATTTCGATTCGATTGCCTACATTAAGATTTTTTTTATAGAATTTCTTAGTCGGATTCCACAGAAAATACGGGAAATTTTTTTCCTGTTATACCAATTTAGAGACAGAAGAATTACACCACCTAAATCCGTACGATTTCCATAATCTTTGATTCAATCAACGAACAATATAAATTCGGAATTTCTTAATACTAAGACTGGTATGGTGTACTCTCTATGCGGATGGTAGTGAGGAGGTGTCCATAAAATACGTCTACAAAAAGAGGAGGGAAGTCGGATAAAATTAGACGAGGGAGAGAGTGAAGTACACATCGCCACTGCATGACACCGCTCATCTATCTTGCGCCACGCCATACTGAGTCGGTACAAGATTGAGTACACTACTTCTTCGTCTTCTAATTTATCGGCAGGGAATTAATGTGAGCCCGGAAGTAATGGCCTAGTGATAATTTGAGTCTAGAAATCATGTGGGCATAGAAATCATTCTTAGTAGTGACCTAAAGAGAAGACAGGGTCTAGCATTTTGGACGTCAACTAGGGCAGAGGATATTTGATTTTGGACGATGCAAGCAGTTCATAAACGATGTCACGCTTTTTAAGTGCTGTCATTGTTGTGTCATATTCCCTTGACGTCATTTGTGCACGACTGACTCCATAGTAAAGATTGGAGGGAAGCAAATCTAAAAAATTCGCGTTGTTGGTGGATGTCATTTATGAACACCACCTGAGATGAAGATAGAAAATTGTGAAAGGAATTTCGACAAAAAACAAGACTCCCTTGAATGTGGCGTATAAACCACAGACTATACTAAAACTCAGGGTAAATTGTTTAATAAACGAAGAAACACAAAAGCAAACAGAAACCAGCAAGAAGCTCAAGCTGATAAAATTATTATTATTGTGATCTTGTGAGCTTGTTGTGAAGACCGGCTTTTTCTGATATTTTAATTATGAAATTTATTTATCAAAGCTAAGAGCTGCATAAACGAGAGAAAGAGAAATGTGGATTTGGAAGATTAAACAATGTGAAGCTTATTGTTCGGATGATTCTCTGTTTTAACTCTTTTCGTTTGTGCATTTTTTATTTGCAAAGAACTTAAGGACTTAAGGTGTAGTTGAGCATAAGCAATGACAGTTTTTTTCATGAGGGTCGGCATTGTATTACCATTGGAACAATTTTCATTTTTCATTTTCATAATTAATTTTACGTGAAACAAAAAAAAGGTCGACGAAAAATGTAAAACATTCATCTCACGTGTACGTATTACTTTGTGCCCTGTGTCGACCAACAGTTGTTCCCAGCAGGTGATAAATATATGACCTGGCCAATTTAGTAAGTTCTCGCTTTGTATAACAAACAAACCTTTCGCTGTGCATATATTTCTCATGTCACCTTCACACAAAATGTGTTTTTTTTTTCTGGCTGGTCTACCTATACATTTTTCGAATATATTAAGGGTGGGTGTAAGGGTCTATACATTCAGTTGTAATGACTTCATTATAAAAATGATTTAATATCCATCCGTCCAACAGCTTCTGCTGACTTATTGCCTCTGTTATTTGATAATAAATTACGTGCGTTAACTATCAACGAGCTTGACAATAAATAAATCATTGTGGAATGCATTAGCTAGCAGCTTTTTCGGTATATGGGTAGCAGCATAGAGAGTGTTCATATAACCAGCCCAATCGTCATCCATGCGTGATATGCCAGAATGGAATTTTTTTTTGGGTGAAGATTATATGTACGATTAATGCAGATCCTCAGTTCAAATCATGATGGTTATTTTGTCAATGGAATTACTATCTTTAAGAAAACACAAGAGAATTTAATTTTATCGAAAATCCTCCGAAAGAGTCATAAATTTCCGGCTATTTATCTACTGTGCATGTTTGTCTAGAGGCCGCTATTATATAAGTGAAACGACACGGAATGTTTTTTTCCTCCTCTTCTTCTTCTTCTTCTGTTATTTAAAACTTTCCAAATCACTTTCCGTGAAGAATTTTTATATTTTCACCCATTACAAAGAGAGGGAAAAAATATTTCGAAAATTAAAATCAGAGACGTACTAAGTGGACTTGATGGGATAAAAACATTTTTTGCTGTTGTTGTTGAAACAGCGAACGACGGAAAGAAGTTAATTTGTTTCTAAGTGACAAAGCAAAAAATGGGAATGGCATGTGGAGCTCGGAACATTCTGGAAGAAAGAAAAAATTTCTATGATGACAAAAGAAGGACATTCAGCAATGACGACGTCAGCGCTTCACGAATATTTTAGTATTCGTCCTTTTCCTATATGCATGACACAGAATGTCCGGTTTTTCCACTCCCTACTTTCCCATCAAGAGATTTGCGTTTTGGGACCCGTACGAAGTACGAGGGTCTTATGCTTCCATTCTTACTTCTGTAACACTTCGAATTCAAATCCTCGAGTAAGGACAAACCTTCTGGGGTCACCCCTATATTACTAACATTACTTTGCTCGTACAAAGTTGTGAAATGGTGCAAATGAACGGTATTGACCACTCCGTTTCTGTGAAAGAAAGCAAGATCGGATCACGGGATTTCTAAGTTAAGGTCTATAGAGTGAGACTAAGTCGAGCTTCTCGACCGCACAGTGAAGGTAAAAAACTTTTGTCGATATCGACCGTAAAAAGGTGGTTTGTTTACAGTAACCTAAGAATATGGCCGCCATCCGCCATCTTTAATTTTAATGTTTCAAATGACGCTTTTTCAGTGCTCTCAGCAGATTATAATCACTTATAGCTCGACAATTAAGAACTTTTTCGAGTCATTAATATGTCCTACCCGCCATTTAGGAAATTTATTTGGGGGGCTAGGACACATTATTGACGGAAAAACGTTCAGAATTTTCGAGTTTAAGGTAATTGTAATCTGCTGACAGCACTGAAGAAACGTGACGTCATTCGTGTACGACCTCTAGGCGTTTTATGTCTGGACTTCGTACAGGAGTTTTGAAATTTTTGTAAGCATTCTTCAACAAGGGATGATTTTAAATGGAATGATTTAAATATGCAGTTTTATATTGTCTACAAACACCTAGCTATATGACATGCACTACTCGCACGGGTTCCCATTATGTTTTATAAATGTCTCGACAATGGAGACGTGAATCTATCCATAATTTTATTCAAATTTTGCAAACAAAATTGAATTTTTCCTTCCAAAGCAAAAGAGAAAAACAACGCACCGAAGTGACATGACAAAAAAAATTCATCTCCAACACTGCACAATCCCATTCAATGTATCTACATCCCGCTATTACGGACACATTATCATATCATTTTAAAGTATACAACACAGCATCACCATATTCACAGAGATTTTGTCTTCTTCCGCATATATCGTCTCCAGACTGTGAATCCATTCATTCGTTTATATATATATTGTCGACCATATTTTATAACCACATACAGTAACAACGATGTATCCAACCTAATATATAAGTCACACTTTTTGTGCGTAATGGAGAAATAAATCACTGGAAAAGGTTATTGTCTTCCCTCTTTTAGATCCTCATTAACATATTCTAATGTGACAACTCATTAATGTTACACATGAACAGAGCCAGAAATAGCAATGAATCGTGCTGTTGTACGTGTTGTGTATCGTACGTATCGTAATCATAATGCAGCAGCAGCAGCATTTTACATCTTGTCTTCTTTCGTTTTGATTTTATTTTTATTTAAATTATTCCCTCTCTTCATCTCTTCTGTCTCGACATTGCTTGATGGCAACATGGTGTATTCGAATAATGGATTACACGGGAGTTAGGGCTAGTGGCATTCGGATAACATTGACCATTTTTATTATAAGTCCACTCGTATGGATTGTTCAATTGGGGGAGAGTACAATGAAATGTAATCACGTACGAATTACTAATGAATGTAATCATCAGCAATCAGCTTCGACTACAATCATATAAATGTCACCATGGTCTTCGCATACCTAATCCCATCCCATTGATTCATCATCAATAAAAACAATTTTTTTCTGCTCGACTCAATTATCGCAGCTTCACATGTGATCATCATCATCTGTCATCTTCCATTTAAGTGGTTTAGTCATCAAACAAATTGCTGTTTTAGAGTCTCGTCAATGGAAAATTGTAGGAAATTAATTGAAAAATTGAACAAATGAAAATGAAAAAAAATCGCCGCAATTTGCAATTAATTTTATGTTTAATTGTCGATATGGCTCTCTGGATGGGATTTCGAACGACGATATTAAATTACCGAATGACTCAAAACATTTTTTCATTCTATTTATTTTGAACAAACATTTTTTCGCTTATTTGTTTTGTTGCATATTTCTCTCAGTAATTTGAGCTTAATTGTTATTCATTCATTTGTTACATTATTCATTCCGATTGGAAATTTGCATAGCCCAGCTATAAAATAACCAGAGCCACTGTTTAATGTTATCGAAATGAATGCGTTGAACGTATATACACAACACACAACGAACTCACAAACTACAAAAGACATGACAAGTTTAACAGAATGCATTTTGAGCTACTTAAGTATGGATTTTCAGTGTTTGCATTTCTCGTTCAATGGTCTTCTTAGTACAATCGATTCCATGAACATATGGGGGGTGATTCACAAATTGCCAGGGTTGGGTCGCTATTGGGTATTTTTCGACAATATTTCGACCGTTTCTGGTCCAAATCACACAAACCGAAATCTCAACAAACTTTTTCTTTCAGAAGCTTTTTTAAGGAAACATATTAACTATCGTAAAATTGACCAAAAGTGCGCTAGTTGTGTACAGTTCGGTTTGTATCTCCTGGTGAGCGGTTTTTATGAAAAAGCTACTGAGAGAAAAAGTTTGCTGAGGCCATGTGCTGAGCAATACGATAAAAATTTGATATGTGTGGTCTAGACCAGAAAGAGTAGAGATTTTGCCGAAAAACTGAAGTATCGCAGTATCTTGCGACGCAGCCCTGCAAATTGAGAAATTGCTCCAACTTGAGACCCTTCCTCCTTCCCTATACGTAGAAATGTATGGAGAGAATTTCAAAAATGAATGAAGCCTAAGCTCCCATCAGAATCCCCCTCGTCCTCCTGTCCTGTAGAGCGGGCGTATTTTGTGAATGATCTCTGCTATAAAATTTACAAAGTGTTTGCCATACATTGTCGTATCGCTATATAGCGCTGTGTAGCCCTCGCACATACGTATACACGTATGGTGTAGAATTATTTGTTGTTTTAGTCGTTTTGTTTGGGCATTCTGTGCCATTTTGATGCATGCAGATATCGGTGTAATATATTACCGTCACTGTACGTTCTACTGGTATACCTATAGAGATACGTGAATATAATGTGAATTCAAACAAAACTGGCAGTTATAACGGTCGTCAGAGAGTTTTGTTGACACCATATTGCGAGAAGATAAAATCTCATTATGTGGCATAATAAACATGGACATTGAGCACAGGAACTTTGTAAAATTGTTTTTCAGTTCAATACATTTTTTTCGTGTGTGTGTCGTTGGAAATGATGCTGGACGTTGACACGATGCTATATTTATGGCAGAGATGGGCATTGGATGTGTGTTGTGTTGCTCTGAGATTTAAGCTTTTCAAGAACATTTATTGAGGGTGTTGGGGACGACATGCAAGCATATCTCTGTTAGGTAGTAAATGTTATATATGGTCATGTGGGTTTCGGTTTTGTGACGCTGTTGTTTATTACAGACAACAACATAAACCATATTAATTGACCAGACCAAATAAGGATTTATGGTGTTATTGGGAGAAGAACTAATTCGTTTTGTAGATAAAAGGTATGTCAACTCGATCCTTCACCATTTTACAAACAACTTTACTAAAAATCGATGAGGATTTGCTCTTAATGATCAGAAGATCAACACGTTCTTGATCAAGCCAATGTCAACTAACTAGAATACTAATTTTGAACATCATTTATTGCCATTAACACTCCATGACTCGTAATCATGAAACTGTGCGTGGTCTTGCATCAATTCAATGAGTCGTTATGTTGTTCTACTAAGTCATCACTGTCATACACAGAAAGATCTTTAACTCGGATGAAATTCTACAGAAGAAAAAACTGCTTCTCATAAGTGGACCACATTTCTTTAAAACCGTGATGACATAAGCCATTTATTTTCAACTTTTTTTGTTGCTTTCAACATATCTAGCGCAATTATAAACAAAATTCAAGAGCAAAAAAACATAAATTCGACCCAAAGTTGATGCCATGTTTGTATACACACACAAACGATTACATGCCCCATTTGTATTTAACAGTCGTCAATAATAATAATGATACCCAAGTCAGAACCTTGACTTACTTTGGAAATATAGAAGTTAACGAGAGCACAAAAACACAATTTTCGACACGAAGCACGAGAATTTCAAAGTCAATGGTTGGCTGTGAATAATGGTAATTGATGTGTTCTCTTCCCTGTAGCAGCACAAAGTTATCTGTAACGAACGAAAGAGACACCGAAAAAGTTCCCCAAAATTGATGTGGGTTCATATGGCCGAGGGTATAACATATTCTGCAAATGAGGTTTATAGCATTTCATCTGTGTGTTATATATTCAAAGAGTACACCAGTGGACCACGCATTTCCATTCTTAGGTAACAGTAGATTAATGAGCTTGGCTACTAACATACCCATTTTTCTCGTGGACAGCTAGGATGTATGTGAGAGAATTTCATACAGTTTTGGTGCAATTGAATCGTAAACCTAAATGACATTTTTTTGGCCAAGACGTTCTGGAAATCTGGTCGTTTTTTTTGACAGATGTCATTTCAGCTTCGGTGCTAGGCAGTGCATTGGAACGCAGGTGGAACGCGAGATTGTTTAATTTTTGTTTGTCATGAGAAAAACGTTTTTTTCATGAGTTATGCTAGAATACTCATGTCCATGCATAAAAGTGGAAGGTGTAATTGTATAAGGGTATTCAGTGTTCAATTTAATGATGCTTATGCTATTCTATTATCTTGTTCTGTATAACATCAACATACCTTCCGTTTTGCATTAAATATTTTTGATGAGTTCATTGTTGTGTGTTCTCCATTTCATAATAATTCGAATTGTAATGGAACAATGACCTTAGATACGAAAGCCCTGATGTACACTCGTCCGGAGTACCATCAGAATAATAAAATTTCTTTTCGTTCGGCTTTTTTTCCGTGTTACACAAAGGAGATTAAAAATAATACATTTTCCGTTCTAATGCACGCTATAATTACACGGTCAACGAAATAAAACATACACCAAAAAAAACCACCGAAACGTCTACCTTTCCAGAGAGTACCACCTAATACATACACATACCATTTCCGACGGGTATAATCCCATCCATCATACGATTCGTTCCTATTCCACGTGTATATTCCTATTCCATGTACCTTCTAAAACACTAAAGTGACTTATTTCGTTTCATTAAAAAAACATTGAAAAAGACATTTACGTCTCGGTTTCAATTTGGTTTTAAGATCTTCGAGCAAGATATATTCTGGTCGTTCGTTTTTATCGTGCCTTAAATATGTCCCCATATATTATGACAGGGAATTAAGAAAAGTTTTTCCAATTAAAAATCGGTATGTAACATTCATGGACATCATGTGAAACTATTAAAAACGATGATCAACGATGATAACACTATGTCTATGATGTTCGGTTGTGTTTTAGATAAAAACAGAACAAACAACCAAAATTAATTTTTAGAGAGGCGAGAGTGTAGAAGATTTCTTCTCCTAATTACATCGTCGGATGGCATTTATGGTGTTTTCGATGCTGGTGGCGTCAATCACCTTATTTTCTACACTCAAATGCGATTAAAAAATGTGGCATTTTGTTGACGTTTCGTCTGAGATGACAATTCAGGTGAGAAAATTCCCATTTTCTCAGCACTCTCTTCTGCAGAGATAGAAAGCGCTGAGACATTAGACATTTTCTAACTTGAATTGTCATTTTGTCTCATGTATGTTTGATAAATCATCCAATCGATAAAATATCAAACTAATGTTTCATCGATTATTATCGGTTAATTCGATTATCGATAAAACATTCAATCGATGCCGCATCGATTGTTTCATAATTTCATAATCGATTGCTGACATTTTTCTGTGAACATGCCTACTTTGAACAGGTCTGAAATCTTGAATTATTTCACTTTTAAATTTGTAATCCACCGAATTCGAATGCCCGGGTAAGGGCAAAGCATTTGTGGTCACCCAAAGATGCCAAATCAGCAATAGAATTATCAGCTAGAGTAAGACAGAGCCAATCTTGATGGGACCTTTTTTCAGGTCCGTAAACAGGTGGGGATCAGAAGGAGCTCTGTCAGCTTCAAAATTCTTCTGCCCCTTCTAGCGACTCCTCAACTTTCAAATTTTTTAATAGTCGCGATCTCTCTCACAGTATGTTCTGGCTACGGGCCTGCCTTTTTTCCTAACAAATGATGGTTTAAGTTCGAAGATGAGCAAAATCGGTTGAACCGATTCAGAGATATGGCCGAACTTAGTGCTACTTAGTATTTAGTGCTTATGGTATTGACTGCACCAATCGAAGAAAACAAGTTTGTCAAAATCGGAACATGGGTTTGGTAGTTAAAGTAGTCAAAGCCAATGTCGAGCAACTCGGCCATAGAGTGAAGTAAGAGTTTTTGGCCGATCCAATTTTCATCAATTTTTTTTTGTTTAAAAATGACAACCGTAAAGCGGCGCTGTTGGCAACAGTGACCTAAGAAAATGGCGGCCATCCACCATCTTGAATTTTAGTGCTTTCTTGCCGATATTTCGATTAAATTTCTCATGACTTCGGTGAAATTTTTTTCGATTTTTTCGAATCAGACATCGTACTGGACTTTCGAAATCGTACAGTGCTGTCATCAAACCAAAATCACTAATAACTCGACAAGTGTTTACTTTTTTGAGCCATTGATGTGTCCTACCCCGCAAATATACACCCCTAAATGGGGCGGTATGACAAACGACTACCAAAAAGGTGAACACCAGGAGTAATAAGAGATTTGAACCTGATGACAACACTGATATAGCGTGACGTCATTTATGTGCGTGACTCCTAATCAAGTTCGATGTGACGTAATTTAGAAATGTATTTAAATGGAAAATGGGAAGATTCAAACGTGCAGTGTCGTTTTCATACGTTTTTGTTTCAGAAATGGTGTAAAACAATCCAGTAATTCACACCACGCAAGAATGAAAAACGTGTTGTGTTAACCAAGAAGTTAAAATAGGAACTTCCAATTCAAGCCAATTGCGACCCTTGCTTCACACGTGTTGGAATTTCCCATATTTTCATCTCTCAGTTAACAAATAACTTTCGTCATAAACGAAAGAAATGTGGAAACCAAATAACTCCATAAATGAAATTTGAATCCCAAACATTCTCAAGCCAAATACAAGGCTAGAAATATACCTACATAATATGTAGAGGAATCACGCCTCTCCCTCTCTCTCTCTCTCTCTCTCTCTGTCTATCGCTTTCGGGACTATAAAATATATTTATTTCAAAAGGAGGAGAAGAGATGTTAAAATATTATTATCATTTTATTACCATAATTATTCACAGAATGTGTATTTGAATTTCAATGAGAAAGCCA
>JANTFA010172637.1:0-19119 GCA_026413405.1 Phytosciara flavipes
TGCTCTACTAGATAAAGTCGTAGTTTATTTTGTGATATTAAACAGACGGGACAACGGTTGCGGCTTGTAAAAGAAAGCATGGATATAATTGCTACAAAGTGAATTTTTTGGAGGAGAAGAAGAAAAAATTATTTTCGATTGTAAACACGATAGATGTTTGTGTTTGAAAATTGAATTCTAATGGAAACATTACACGTAGACGGCCGGCAATGTGATGCAACAGTTTGGAATCTTTCATAGCAAAAATGCGTCGGAGATGAATAGAAAACATTCTTCGAATCGACTATATACATACATCCCTTGCATGTGATTAGCGATAAAGTATAATTCACACACACAGAAAAAAAACTGGTTGGCATTCAAATTAAAACTTAGAAATCACAATCCCTCTTATCACAAATATAGATTAGATAGATGATACGTTAAATTGTCACTGAAACTCATTTAATTGATTGTCGCGTCGTTGTCGCTTGGGCATTATGTGTCTCTGTGTGGCATACTTATAGCAATTTTGTATCCGTCATTCAAGAAATATAACAAAAAATTAGTCATTGGAAAGGCATTACGAGAACACGTCAGAACAAAATTCCATATCACCGGTAAAAAAATGAAATATCGAAAAATCACGCAAGATAGTTTTTTTTCGGTGTTTCAGTTGTTGGTATTTAGCCATTCGCAGAAAAGGTTTTTAATTTTATTTCATTCGATCATATCGGAAGGTGTAACGGTACACGATTTCCAAATTCATGCACAGACACACTGTATCATACGTTCGTGAATGAACGTAATTTTTTGGGTAAATCAATTGACACGATAAAAATTTGCTGCGATTTCGTTAGTTTGTGAAATGAGAGTTCTTTCCCTTTTCCATGTGACTCATTCATTTTTTGCAATAATTGGATTTTTAGTCAAACACCGAGGTATTACAGTTTCTATTCTATTCATATCTCTTGGAAACGTTATATCACCATGATGAAGTCTAGGCAGGCTCAACGGCAAGCGTATTACCACATAAACACTGCTGCGTCTGTTACTTCTTTTGTTTAAATCTAGAAAGTCATTCAATTTAACATAATTTTCCCTATAATAACCCCACGGTATACCGATAGGCACTGCATCTTTCTGTCACTCTTATCGATGACAGATACCATGTAAATCTTGCTACAGTCATTTACACGAGTGGTTGATCTGGTGAAACAAGTGTTGCGTACAGTGACCTGTAAAACCTTATAAAGGTATGAACGTCTCTCGTTTTGTGTTTTTCCGGGCTAAACACAAACCTCACATGACATTGTCTGACCTCTACAGGCAACTTGACCTTTGTAACTAATCTGAACTTCAACTGTCAGCGCTACAACCATAGCCAATTTGACTTCCATAACCTCCACACTAGCCAGTGTAACATCCATAACCACTTTGACCTTCAAAGTAACTTTCCAATGTCCGGTAGGATATTCTCCCCAGCTCTAGAGCGCCCAGGGCCGGACTGGCTACCAAAAGGCGGTACGGGCATTCTGCTCGAAGAGCGCTTGAACGGAGTAAGGGGCGGAAATTATAGTCAGAAGTGACAGCAAAGGGCGCAAATTCTAGTCGGAAGTGGAGTCAATTTCGTAATTTTGAGTAAAAAAGGCAAAGGGCGCAACCGGGCCGCCCCGGACGGCATATATGGCCAGTCCGGCCCTGAGAGCCAGACGTTTGAGAAACAAAACATATCATTTAGGGCGTGTTGCCCGTTCAATCTTTGTATTTGTTCTGCTTATTTTCGGCGCAATACACTGTATTTATCGAAATTATAGAAATCTGCTAGTCCAATTATACTGATTGGAGCTCCGGTCTGCGGCACTAGCTTGGCTACAAACCGAAAACAAATACAAACCACAAAGAACAAATAATTGAATATCATACTCAACAGACCGTTCCACTACAAGATAGTAAGACTGCACGATGGAGAAAGAGTTAAGCCTACGATGAAACGAAAGTCAGGCCTGTGAGCTACGTAGTTGATGAGTCGACGATTAAGTTTGAACAGAAGTGATACACTCTGAGAACCTTGTAAGTTTTGAGTTGGCTTCTGGTTGACGATGTTGTAAAATGAGTCGGTACGTGTTATAAAAACGTGAACGAGTTTGAGTTACGAGTCATTTAGTAATACTTAGCCTGGTTGAGCCTAATCCCAACTTTCTTACACGCATTCTACCCTCGCTGATACATTAGTTTTTAGTTTTCAGTGCTTGCTTGATCTCTGATGTATTAAATATTATGCTCTTGATTGTAAAGCTTATAATAGATCTTACTCTACTCTACTCTAATTATAGAAATGTTGGATACGGTTATAGTCTGATAATAGAAGTTCACTAACCACCACGCGCAGCTGACATGCACCTGAAAATAGACTCTGAAAGAAAAAACCTCCATCTCTATCTCTACTACATTTGACCTAGAAATAAGGAAAGAGAAATCAACAACACCGTGTGCAGACCAATGTTTTTTATCATTTCCACAACAAAAGGCAATTAGCCATCCGAAATTCCCCAAAACATTCCAACCGTTCTAAAAATAAGCCCAAAATTTCTTTTCTCGGAAAATTTATTATGTTTACCAATTAATCAGTTTAAATTTAGATGATAAAAATATTTTCTTCTGTGCTAATTGATGAATTATTACGGCGCCAATCATTTTTCGGTATGGGAAAACGTTGCGCGGAATGTTTCAATTCCAACCAAAATCTTTATTATTACTTCACTGATGCGACAAAATATTCGAGCAATGAAAAGCGTGGGAACTCAAATATTTCGAATGTTTACCCGTTTTCCACGACACTCAGTATGTGACGTTTTGTTTGTTTCATATACACACCCAAAGGAATTTTTCGTTATGGTTACCGTTACGAGGACAGGACACATCGGTAAACATTAAAATGTAGATAAAATAGATCACTAGGCCTTAACGAACGACAGAAATGAACAATTTCGGATGTTGTGTTCGTTATACTCATGTTTAAGACAAAGGTAAATATTGAACAGTTTCCGGTTTTATTGACAAGGAAAAAATTGTTTTCTTTGTCTCGTTTCCAAGCGCATTTTTAAGTAAACACACAGCCCGTTATTAATTCAAGACGTGTCGCAAATCCTTCAAATTAGAAAGATGTCACATCTACAAAAATATTCTAATTCATTTCACCGCATTCACTTTTGATATTAAAGGAATTTCTTTTCACCCTAACGATTTGTCATATTATGCATTTCCTAAATAGGCATCGAGGTCATAATAAGAAACCTTTTATTAGCCATTTCGAAACGCTCATAGGCCTTATCAATTTACCATTGTTTGCGCAGAAATTTCTACTTCTCTTCTTCCTTTCCGAAGAAAGGAAATAAGCGCTCTCAGAGCCGATATATATAAATGGAATGGGGGCGTTTTTCACATAATAAACAAATACTTTGTATTCATGCATGCCCGTATGGCACCTGGTTTCTATAGCTAACTTAAGGATTTGATATTTTGAATATACCTCGAGAAATGTTGTGTTTAAAGGAAATGCGATTTGATAATGCCATTGTAACGATTATCCGGAATTTTTGTGAATGCAAAGGAATTCGTTGGAACTTCAAATCTGTGGTAAAGAAATGTTTCCATTCAAATTGAAGAAATTTAAGCTTTTTAGTCGGTTGTGTGCGATTTTATTTTGTCAATACAGACCACAGGGCAGACTGGGAACGTGCTTCGTTGGAAATTTCTACGAATATTTTATGTTTGCCCGTTTCATCTAACAATAGATAAAAAAAAAACTCTGGCAGAATGAAAAAGTTCAGATGAGACTATTAGAAACGTCTAGTCATCTGCTATCGTCAAAGACAGCCAAAAATAACGGAGATCTTTTGCATGCATTTCCCTTAATAAAGCAAAATGAATGTCAAAACAATCGAGGTACTAGATTTTGCCAAACATATGGAGCGAAAAAGTTACACTTAACAAAAGCATCTAAATTCAGAGTGGCGAAAAGGATAGTATCTCTGGAGTTGGGCGTGTCATATTGCTAATAGGACAGATGGACAGGTTGGACTAAAACGATCATGGACTGGAGACCACCTTATCAAAGACCGAGAGGCGGACGAATGGAATCACAAAATTTTTAGAAGAAAAGAATGGGCAACAAGTAGCAATGGGTCGTTTGAAACAGGCTGAAAACAAAGGAAGTACTAGATTTTAACGTTTAACACGAGAGAACATTTGAGACTTCCGTGGTAATTTTCATATTGATTCGCATGTCGTTTGTCGGAGGTATGAAACTTCTACCACTGAATTTGTACGCAAATAAAACTGATTCGTTTTCCTTTCCTTTCAATCGTCTGCCCTTTACCTTTAACATTCATTTTAAAATGCAAATCCCACATACACTCACCGTCGTCGCCGTAGAGTCAATGTTTTCACAACATCGTAAAAATTAAACAAAAATACAATTTAAAGTAACATCAAAACGTTACAAAAAATGAATTATGTTGGCCATAAAAACCTGAAGGTTCAAAACATATTTGTAATATTGTTGAGCCGGTATGTTAATGGCATAATGTTTTAGTGAAACAAAATGTTGAAGAAAAAAACCTTTTCGAGCAAAGCAGAGGGCAAATATTGTACGCACATTTATTGTTTCTTTAACTTCGTTTTAAATGGGTTCTTTTTTGTGAAAAAGAATTTTTACAATTCGTTTTTTTCGTCTTCTCTTCCTTCGATTTGTTTACTTTTCTATGCGCCACATAGACGGGATGAATTGTTGCATGGCTAATGTTGCTATTCAAAATAACATTTCTGGTCAAGAAGTTTATTGGTTGCAGGAGAGAGTAGAATGGAAGGGATAACTACGGTTCAAGTAATTTATTGTATTAGAAGCAACGAAATATATGTACCGCACATGCACTCAAAAGACTATGTTGTTGAAGGAGTCTATAAAACAAGTATCTTTGTTCAGGTACCTAACTGAATCTAATCAGATTCTTATGATCAGATTTTCAGCGTCTCAACACATGTCCGTATGACAAGGTATGAAAAAAAATATTTCAATTGAAACGGAACAATAGAGGGCATTCCCAATAAACATTTTCAAAAAAAATTCCAATTCTTTTTCTGCTCCGCCTAACATTCACATCCGTCTGCTAACTGGTCCAATTCTACCTCGAACGTTTTTTTTCTTCTTCTTATTGCTTTTCTTTGACGTCAAAAACTTCACCAAACCGGACATATCTTAAACAATTTTAAAGCACTCTCTGATGGCCATAACGGACACAGAAACTTTTTTTTTCTTCTTCTTCGTCTTATAAATGAAAAAGTTGTATATGTCTCGATTCAATGACGATATTACCTCCATATACAATCAGTTAATATCGAAGCGAATTTTTTCGCTAAATTATGTGATCATTGATCAATATCGTCGATTTGTTTGGAAACGACTTGTATGCGGCGGATATATTGTATATTGGTGTGATGGTTGTTTGAAGTGTGTGAGAATAGAACCTGTACGTACAACCGCAGTACAACAAAAAGGCAAATTATTAGATCTAATCGAGCAATATCTAATGAATATTTCAAAGATTTATAATCTCTTTCCTATTGAATGCTTAACTCACAATATCATTGCGTTGTCGAGGTGAACGGGTTAGAATTTTCGATTAAAATTTCAGTTTAAACATTTCTTAGAAAGAAATTTTATTGAACATGTGAAACGGATGGTAACATGCAAATTAGAGTATCATCTTAATGAGCTAAAATAATTTTCCGGTGCGTCGTTCAACACACTCGACTCTTGTCGTGCAACATTAAATCCTTATGATGTTGACTAATCGACCATTTTCATCTAAGATTTTTGTTTCGCTTTCGGAGGAGCTGAAAGATTCGTTGGATAGCCATTTTGCTAACAAGTGCCTAAATGGAAATTTGCGCTATAGATGTGAAAATTGTCATCCCGAGGCGACTCCGAGATTGACAACACATCGTATGGGACAATCCAGCTAGTTTGTGACATTTGGAACTCGGTGAACTTTCGTTCTCCGAAAGCTATTGAAAAGACGCGACGTTTGACCCATCTGTGAGATTGGTAGCCCAAAATTTCGGGTAGATATGACCAAAACAGTAGTTTTTTCGTAGTGACTATTTGCACCCGGGTGCAAGTAGTGTTTTATGCACTATTTGCACCCTTACCGAGAACTTCTAACGACTGTTTCATATGCCATCACTTTGTGTTTTCCTTCTACAAATGGCAACGAAAACATTATATTGCAAGGCAGGACGCAGGAGGAACACCAACGAATCTTGAATGATATCACCATATGAAATCTTCTTTGTCTAGATTTCGAGCCACAATTTGTTTGTTAACCATTAAATGAGTGTTACAGATTGCTCCAAAACATCCAATTCAAGAAACTTTTTCTCTCTCTTTCTGTCGGTTCTGCGTTTTATTCCAATGACTTTCTGGCCAGAACCTTTAGGACGAACAATATTCGATGTCTTAGGCGTCATTCAGAGACAATTGTGATAAACATGGCTCAATCCACGCTCTATTTGCTTTTCATAGTATCCGAGTGAGTATCCGAGCACTATTTGTGTTTTATGCACTATTTGCATCCGGGTGCAAATAGTGTTTTATCCACTATTTGCACCCACTCGGGTGCAAACAGTGTTTTATGCACTATTTGCACCCACGTGCAAATAGCATCTACTTAGTTTTTTCCTGTGTTCAAAGGGGGTTATAAATCATCTTTTTGACCCATCTAACTTGATCGACCTAGAAGTAACTCATTTCTAGTGGCTTATCGTCAGAACTATGTCTTGTGTGTGTTGGAAGCCTTCCACTTGGAAGAATGGTTATTTCGTTCTATCTTAACGTTTTGCGACACCCAAAAAACTACTATCTCATGGTCATATCTATCAGAAATTTTGAGCCATCAACCTGACATATGGCTCGAACAACGTGTTTTTTGATACCATTTTCCCAAACGTCAGTTTTACGCACTAGTGCGCAAAAGTTTATATGAAACTCTATTTACGCACTACTCTGTCCACAAAGATTAATTTAGTGACGAAATTTCCCTTTCAATCAGACAAGCTATAATTTCGATTTATCGCAAAATATTTTCAGCCTTGCGTGGTTTGAAATGCAAGATTTTATGCAAAAACAAAAAACTAATTTCAAAATGACAAAGAAATTTCTTGAATATCTTGGATTATCGAGTTCCATATGTGTTTTGTATATGTCCAAGTGATTTTGCAACTTTTTTTTATTTGGCTTAGTCAAATGGATATTATGACGATATTATGTTGATGCTAACGCGCACACACACTTTTTAACGATGGGGAATTCCGCGCTATCTTTCGTATAATTATTTTTGACATTTAACAAGCAATTTGAAATTAGTTTTTAGTCGGATGGTGGTGGCGCACGTTTCACCAAAACGACTTTTTTTCTCTTCACAAATAATTTAATTAAAAAGGCCGAAAATTTGTTGAATGATTTACGAGAGTTGCAGTAATGTACGTTAATTCCGTTCAATGTAGGTAATGCCGAGTAATGCTTTTAGAAAAAACCGCGTTACGTAATGTTGATGTTTTCAATGTTTTTTCTTCTTCTATATCGCAAAAAAAAACACTGGCACATCGAATTGTGGAAGATTTAATGTAGATTTAGTCATGTGGTTGAGCTTTTTTTCCTTCCATTTTGCTGCATAGTTTTGATTAACATCTGTTCCTTTCTCTGTCACTAATTGTGGGTTTTTCTTCCACACCGTTTAATTGTGTTATAATCATTGCTAATGTCGAACGATTTAAATTGATGCGGGAAAAATAGATTTCCCGTTACGTTGTGTAAATCCATTAAGAGAGCTGTGTTTCGATAGATATTGCGGAAATTATCTCCTTTCGATTTCATTTCGATTATTAGAACAATTGTGTAGCCTACACTGCTATTGCATTCCTAACTATCCCTTCATATTCACGTGCGTTTTTTCACTGATACCTTCAATACGTTTGCTAGAGTGCTAAAAATGTTTTTCGCGCACTAGTGCGAGAAAAACTTTTCTCGCACGCTGTCGAGCTTTTCTTGCACGCTTTTCTCGCACACAATCGAGCCATCATCTTGAGTAAACCATCAATTTAAGAAATCGTCGTGTGCGATTCAGTCGAATCTAATGCAATGAACGATATGTTGTTTCCCTTTAACCATCAAACCCATCTCAGATCCAACTTGAACTTCACATGTTGTGATTCAAAAACTCTACTCTAAAAACCTTAAATTTAGAATGCCACTGAATTGTAAGGAAACATTGAACTACTCGAAATAAAAAACCACTCAGCCTTAGGATTTCTGTCTGCTGCGTACTATCAGAATGTACAATTGAAACAAGTGTTCGCATGTATACAACACAATGTTACATCAAATGGCTATGCATGCAATGCGTTTGTGCAGCGCCAATGGAAATTTCATATGATAATGTCAGATATTTGTGCACTTAGTGTTGTTTTAGCGGTTCGTATACAATACGAACATACGAACGACCGTATGTATGAAATGCATTTTTCCTTATCCTAATTGTTTGAACTTGATGGATACTGAACAGAAGTTTGTGACATATGCATTTGATTTAGAACTTTTTATCAGTACAAACAGGGCAGCTGTCTTTTCGGTACAGATTTGACTCCAGTAGCATGCCCAACTGATTCTAAATTCTTTAGTCGTCTGAATGTTCAATGTAGAAGTGTAATCGGGGCGCCCGTGAACTGGACATTGGAATGAAGGGATAAGTTAATAATTTTTATCAGTGAAAGTGATATTGATTGGACATCTGATTCGATAGGGTCGAACTAGATAAGTATCACTGCACTGGTATGATTATCTAATTTTGATAGTTTTGACTTGATAGCCAGAACGAGTCAGTTTTATCGGTAACTTTATCGAATGTAGAATGTCAATAAATTTAGATTAATATTGAATGGAATGATAATTCTCGCGCCCATACCCACACACATCAATTTATAGCAAATCATTCTACTATCACTGTCAGAATTGATACTTGGAGTTTAAACAAAACTGAGTATCAACATGACGTTACTGCAATAACGCATTACGCGTTTGAAGGCTCAAAACTCTTGATTCAAGAAAGAATCCCGGATTAATGGGGTTGAGGCATTAGATTGACTCTTCTTGAACGTATGAAACTGTATATTTGATCGGAGCGGATCGTTGACTGCTATACTAACAGCGGACTGTCAGAACTAACAGAGGAATGGTAGAGCATTTTGGAGGCATACCGTAGAATGAAGTTTTACGTCACGCCACCCCTGTGTCGATTATGGTAATTAATTAATTTGGAACCGCAGGAGGTACGAAAATATGAGTGTGGCTCTCAGCTACTGTCTTACCTTTTCACTTTTTCGAAATAGTCAGTGCCCTCGCGGAAAATCCACTTAAAAAATCTACTACGTAGAAAAATGTACGGATATAAATACCTTGTCAAAAAATCATTGTTGGATGACTTTTCGAAACAGTCATCGAAAACAAAGACCAAGATAATCGGTCAGTTTCTGCTAGATTCTTGTTATATAGCGAAATCAATGTCAAAACAATTGAAGTAAAAGATTTTGTTATCACACTTAACAAGTTGCTACGAACAAAGGAAGTAAGAGATTCGACGATTCATATCGTACTACGCAGCATATTACTCATAAAACGATAGAGCAAGCAACAGTCACGATAGTATGGATTTAAGAAATGTTTGATGATCGGCATTGATATATTTGTTTCTGCCTCGTTTTTTCTTTGCAAATTTATGATAAATGACAGAGTTGAAATGCCTTCGACATAATACCACCTACCTACTTGTCATTGTAGTATACTGTCACCGTAGTAATAAATCGATACTTTTTCGAGAGAAAAAAAGAAGTTTTTTTTTATTACTTAACTGGTGGTCACTAACTATGTTTAGCCAACTTTTGATATGGTTTTCTAAAAATCATGTTTTTCAACACAAAAATGTGCACAGTGACTGGGCGTATTCGTTACTATTGCCTACAGATATGGACAGACACACAAAAATGTGTTATCTGAAAGAACTTCGAAAATGCTTCCATTAGTTTTTTAACAGGAAAGTTTTCTCGGAAACAATGGAAGCTACATCATTGACTACATACCATTACCATTTTCAGTAAAAAGATGTTTTATCTGACAACAGTTTGGTCTTCGTCTTTCTTTCGTTTTTGGTAATTTTTTTTATTTCCTATTTTTATAGGTTTTTAGTCGCTCTGAAACAATTATTTGGAATGTCAATCTAATGGCAAATTGTAATAAACTTAAATGCTTTCGGTGAAATATTTTTTGAAAGGAAAATCAAATTACCTAACATTGAACAATACGATGAAAACAAAAGCATACCAAACGTTCTACGCAAAATGCATTTTATCTCTGTTCATTTGTCATAAATAGACAAAACCGAAAAATTTAAACAACGTGATTGTCATTGCGGTATTGTGGTATCTGATGGTATACAAAGTGCCATGGCATGCCACCTGTGCACAGAGGTGACGCATAAACCGCTGACCACAATATTCTATTCAAATAGAAACATTTGATTTAAAATATTATTTAATAATTGTAATGACTGGGGCGCTAAGATAACATGGTCGTGTTATCGAAAGCGATGATATTTATCAAACCAAAAAAAAATTGAACTGATGCGGTATGTGATTCGCAGCTGTATATTTAGATGTTCGGAATTTCCACATTATAAATTCCGATTCGTTTTGTTTTATTATCTTCGGTTGATAATAAAAATCAACCTAATAGATGTACGAAAAAACCATTTAACATTTTTATTGAACGTCTTAATGAATGATTAAAGAAGGTAAAGATTTTTATTTTTCCATTTGTCAAGTTAATATGGTTGTAAAAATGTTTTTCACACTTTGTTAAGTAATTTGTGGGATGGATGAGTTAGGCCAATCATGCCCGGCGTTGAAATTTTGATAGTTTAGCACGAGGTGTGCCAAATTTCTTGAACCGTATAAACTGAAGAATACACCGTATTATGTCAAATAGATTAAATAAAGTTCCCGTACGATGTAGCCCATTTAATCCAAGGAAATAGACAATTCTGTAGATAGCATACCGGAAACTTGATCAGGGATTTTGAACTCTCGACGTACCTTGGCTCCAACATCTCTTTTGTTTTAAAGCCATGCTACCTCAACTTAAATTTGAAGGCAGAACCAAAGGGTTTAATCAAAAAAGTATAGTTACAATCCCCAAAAACCAATTGAACACGCCGCATTAGTGAATTATATCAAAAATGAAATCACGTTGTTCAGCCTTAGGTTCCAAATAGCTGATGAAGTTTTCAGAAAGATATCAAGTGCAGTGAACTTTTTATTACTGCTTAAAGTCTTTAAAAATTGCCACATCTCATGAGGCCATGCCAACAGTGGCAAAGAGAAGGCCAACACCAAGAGGCTACTTGTACCTTTTTTGCACGTACACATCTAGCGAATCATAAGCGAAATGGAAGTGAAAAAGATTTTTCACTTTTATTATTCGCCTCATCATCAAACATGTTAACATATTCGGGAAAGTGGTAAGCCACCACTAAAGCTGGGTAAATTAACAAAAACTAGTGCAATTAACAAGCTATGCTCTCGACATCAGCCTATTCGAAATGGAACTAAATGAATGAAATTTCATTTTTCTTGCAATTCGCCAATGTGGCATGTTCCCTTTCGGTCGACTGACTAATTGAAAGCTGAACCAAGAATACGGAAAAATTTCGGTTTTTCGATGTTAGAATCAGACAGCACACATTAGCTCCTAAGAGCATATGAATCATTTTTGTTCTGAGCATTTGCATCATATAAGTGTACTCATTCAAGCACCCACTTCTCCTTAGCAAAACCAGCGTTGTGGTTTCTTTACCACAGTTTTGTACGGATTAACACGTCTGATGATTTTTCTGTTTGAAAAATTGTATTTTTCATTTCGTTAATAATTCACTAGAAATTTACATGCGAAAAAGTATGACTAGCTCAAAAGGTTAGTCATTTCTATGACAATGTCGTCATGACTTGTAAAGATGGAGGTTTTGAACTGTATATTAATGTAAAACGTCGAAAGACTTATCAGATATCTCGTAGATCTAACCCGTTATACATACATTCAGCTGACTTTGTAATACGTCGCACTACTGAAATTGATTGTACGTTCAGTAGCTTCCGGCAACAATGAGACACATCAAAAAATGCGTCATTTTTTGTAGCTCGTAAATACTATCCTACTTCCATGACAAGTCGAGGGGACGTAAAGGCATTTAAAGAATCGTTGACTCACGTGCGACATAATTAGAGTCATTCTCATTATAGTCAATACCTTGATAAGCTCGTCAGTTAATCCAGCTAAAGTTTAGTCATTTGTTAAATATTTACGAAATAGGTAAAAATTCCCATCTTAAAAACAATGAACTGCTTTTTTGGTCGGATTATCAGATGACGTACGCCACCATTTTTCAATTGAATCCGTACTTTACCCAAAATAAAAAACCGTAAATATATCTGACACCACTCTAATCTCATACAAAAACAGCAATATTTAGCCGGTTAAATTTTAGTGTGTATTTTCTACTGTACGGCAGTGCGTTTGTGTTCTCTATAATGCGGTGAAAATGAATGAGGAAAAAATGTTATTTTCATGTAAATCAACAAGCGTATCAACTCTTTTTTTAAACTTGTAACGAAATGTCAGTCATAAATAATGCGCTGAAACATAGAATGTGAGTAGTGAGCGACGCATAATGAATGATTTAAAACTGAAAAGTTTACGAGTAGCGGCGTGCGAGTGAGAAAAAAATGAGTTTATAGGTCAATCACATCGTTTTATGTAATAATATTCCAACAAAACGCATTTTGTGAAATGCTTTTTGTGTGGGTTTAGTCGGACGCGTGCAGGTTGTTTTCGTCGTATGGACACACACACACTCCGATTCATGATTATGCCACAAATATGCGAATAAATTTACAATTTATGGGCAAACATTCGTTCTGGATGTGTGTGGTATAGATGGATGAGTGGTTCTAGATATAGATGTTGGACATTTAAATACAGTGAGCTTTGGTGTCACTCAGTGTCGCATAATTTAAATATTGCTTCTCAATGCATTTCCTCCTACGATTATGTGTGACTGGAACGAACCATTGATATCATTCAAACCGGAAGACGAGCCCATCTTAAGAAACAGGCAATCATTATCAACCCACTCCCACTAATAACAGTAGGGATCGAGTGTTTATCAAAATCTTTTTATCCTCAAAACTACGGAACTATCCATTAACCTCACCGAATTCGTTTTTTGTGAGTTTCAATTTTTAATTTATTTTCCTTAGATTAACATAAATAATTAGATTCTTGTGTCTAGAGCTCTCTTGTTTGTTTAATTTTTTCCCCAAATTTATTGGCTTGTAGAAGGCTTAACTCAATGAATCTTTTTCGGTTTGATGTAATATACATAATCGCTTCGATGATGTGTTGTGGACACGTATAGTCCAGTAAATGTATGAAATTCAGACGAGACTTTCTAAAATTTAAAATTAGCCTCAGCTATGACGATGACACGCGCTTACTCATTGACTCTTTTTTTTTCGTGTTCGAAAGAAAATAACGAAAATTGGTATGTCGGTAATCGGTTACATCAGATGATGACTATCACAATGTCATTTGCGGAAAAAAAAATTTCGGTAAAATTGAAAAGGAGGATCCGAAAATTATCTTGACATTTTTTAAGAGAAATAAAAGTGAGTGCAATTTGAACACTTTGAGCCTAATAATAATTATTCCAATGGCACTTGTTTGTCGGGATCAGCACCGAGCAAAGGCTGGTTCGACTGCCTGGGTGCTACACTGAGTAATTGCCAGCTAGAGCAGATTAACCTCATTAGATACCACATGCTTGTATTCCGAAACACGCCTTTATTTATGAAACTGAAGTACAATTTTTCGATTTTTTTGCGCGCTAGTTCATCTGGAAACACTTAAACGCGCGTCGAATCGATTCAACCACAGCTCTACCGACCGGAAGTGGTTATTATTGTTTTTGGCGTTAACTCCTACCTTTGTAGTAGCAGCTTGAGGCGAACCAGCGTACATGATACAAAAATGTATCGAATGTAGGTGACGTCATAGTTTGTTGTGATATTACTACCTCAACTACCCATTTTATAAAGTTAGAATGAGCTTAGGAATGTTGCTTCCGTGCTTACATTACAGAAAAATCCTATACAGATTTTGTCCCAATTTGAATTTGAACCCCGTGGGAAGCCAATACGTAACCATTGAGCTAATCCGCTCGCTAGATAAGCCTAATAAAACGTTTAAACTTTAAACTTCCAGGGTGGTAATGCGCCTTTCATAAATGATATCAACTGTCTTTCGGAAATCTTAGACCACCTGCTCCTTTTTTCACGATTTTTCACGCATTTTTCATCGTCACACATGGCCAGACCCCCTCCCCCATCAATGTCAATTATAGCCAGACCAGCGGAAGATGTAATAGATTGTTGAATCGACACCGATGAAAATTGTTCGTCCTGTATGTGCAGAAACAATGTACTGACAAGCAGCGAAGCATTGCATCTGATAGGTCAAATAGAGGGCCAGAATCATATATTCTGGCTGTTCTTTTTCATTTTTTGTTTGCATTTGTATGCAAAATAACAACCCGTTACAGACGACTATACATCTGTTATCGATAAGCCAGACAAAAAATAAATGAAAATCTAAGGCGAAATCGATCTTTATACAGCAAAATTCATGCCTAAACAATCGAAGTACAAGATTTGAAATCATTATTTTGATAATAATTTGATAAAAGGAAGTAATAAATCTGACGGAAATATTGTTGATATGCTTGCCGTCTGTGACAGACACATCGTAATGTCACATCACCTTGTCTTTCAGCTATAAGTTCACAATTCTATCAGAAATGTAAGAATATTCTTCATAGCTAGAGACAAGTCAAATAAATTACTGAAATCAGTTTATGCTCCGGCAACAGTAAACCTGTAATGCATTCTTTAAAGACTGCCGACGTAGTTCACAACCCCTAGACATCATTTGACTTCACCTGTATATAGAAATTGGTTGGTTCGCTTGTAACAATTTTTTTTCTTCTTCTCATTTAGTTTGGTGTATCGGTTACAAATTTCCAAAATATGTTACAAAACCATAAACTAGAAACAACCAGGCACCATAAAACGATTCACTGTCTTTCATTAGCATGTTCGTAAAATTTAATTTATCTCTTACAGACAACATACCGGGTCTAATTATCAAGTCTGTTACTTCCGAGGTTGAATTTCATTAATTCTATGTGTTACAGACTGAAACAATCTTGAGGGAAATTCGATTTTTCATGTTTGAAAATATGTTAAATGCTTAAACTGATGAAGTGTTTTCCATTTTTGAAAAATTAAGAGCGGCATCGTTGAAATAGAGTTTTCATTGCCTCTTTTCAGAAGCTTTCTTTTCTCCACAGTTCACTAAGGTTCAATCGCCTCTAGCTACGAATGATATCTGCTGTTTTAATCATTGGTTTGAAGATATCGTTCGCTTCCGATAAAGAGATTAAAATAATTTAAATTTTCGGATGCTTCAAAAGGTTACACAGAACATTCCTCATCGAATCGACGCTGATTTAATTCATTTTCCAGAAATGTTAGACATTACGATATTTTTGGTCATGACATGATGTATACAAAAATCCGAAAATTTATCTTCTTTCAAGTATATATCCATGAAGAATTGATGTATTTATGAGGTAGTGAGTCATTTCATTGTGGTGAAGACGAATATTAGAATCAGTTGAAATCTATTCAAGTCATATCGACACCGGACTATCCACTAGATTAATTGGGAAGATTAATTTCTATGTCGAGTAGTGTGTACCTATTGCACTACATTTTAAGCGCGGCCGTTGAATTATGCAGCGTTTTTATAATTCGAAGAATTCGTTTGAAAATGAAAATTTAATTAAAATCGAATTTAGTTAACATTCTGTGGAATGTGCCACTCTGGTTAACTGGTTAGCATCAGTTGAATGTATTGGCTGATTGGAAAAGCAATTAAAAGAAAACTTTTCCGAATTCATCATGTCGCAATTAACGAACATTTATCAAACTGATCGTAGTACCAGCTTACGAAGAAATTCGGTTGAGTGGTTGGATTGTGTGTTAAAATTTGAGTGTTAGAATTTGGCTCTTGATGTCTAAAATTAAAAAAAAAATCTTTCGGCTTACCTTCGATACGTCTGGTATTCTAGTTAAATTTAATCCTTGCACAATCATAGTCTGCAATCGCTTCATATCGACAGTGTCCTCTCCCTTATCTTCCACAAACCGACTATTACTATCACCCATTCGATCGTCCTCAATCCATTCGTTCACTTCAAAATCACCGGTCACACGACCGTTCAACATTGTGCAATTCACGCTGGACCGGTCCATTGCCACCATGATCACCAGACAAATTATCGTCCAACTGACAATTTCTATTTGTGAAATGAATTGACAACTAAGACAACACGATCGTGTTGGTGCACCTTTTCGTTTCTTAATTACATTCGATTGGTTGGTGATTATGGGTGGTGATTTACGGTTGTTCGGATTTGGTGATGATTGGGTGAATGGGCAAAGTGTTTGCGTTGGTTGAGTTTTATTGTTTATATTTTGCAGTGCGTTAAATCCCATAGCCGTTAAATGTTTGGAACGAATGTTGATGAATTATTAGTCGATGGGAACTGTTAACATTCCTGATTTTCATAAAATTGCCGGTGATAATTTGTTGCCGATGTTGGTTTCCTATTAACATTGTTTGTCATCGATATCGATCATTTGTTTCAATTTTTTAATGAAGAGTCAACATGCGAAAAACTGGTTTCGTTTTGGCTTAATTGCGGTAAAATCAACTTCACATGGAAATATTTTATTTAAAATTTTTAATTATCGTTCCCTCTTCGTGTTCACAATTTTTGTTTTGTATTCCATCAAAAACACTCATCACCTTTACGTGAGTTATAAAATAACGGAAAAAAAATAATTTCAACTCCTCGTCGTATCTTCTTTTGCCATTTAATTAAAATCTCGCTGAACCACTTCGATCCAATTTCTTAAATCATTTTCTTATCTCTTTATCGCCATACAAACACAGCACAGCCAGCGCGCAAAAAATCAACTTCACTTCAATGAAACCGAATCAAAATTGCATACCGAACGTAACACAAAATTTTATTATTCAAAAACCAAAACAAATCGCCACTGTGTTTCATCATTATCATAATAAGCTCATCACTCGCAAAATAAAAAAAACTTTTTTCTTTCTTTCTTCCTTTTAGCGAAAGGTGCAAAACCAACGTGCTACAACTAACATTAAAACGTTGAACGATACGCCTTCGTATGAGGTAAAAATCAAACTAACCGAAATGTTGGTTAGAATTTCGTTTTTATATTTCATTTGGGTAAAAGAAAACAGACACAGAGCCGATATATAGATTCCGCCAAACTGTTCTGTTTATATTTCTTTGAGTTTCTTTCTGAGGATAAGAAGGAAAGAGTAGGTAGAGGTATGGAATTTTGCTTTTACAAACGAAGAACTCAGGCGGTTGTATATATCGTTGAGAGAGAGAATTTTAATAGCATGGTCGAAGTTGGAGGTATAGTGGGTATGGGATTGAGTAATCGTCAATAAAGTTATGAGTAAAATACTACACATGCATAGTACCGGGTATGGTTATCGACTTAAATGTTATATTGACGATGGTATGGCAGAGAGAGTATAGTTAGTCGAGTTTTTTATGTCGGAAAATCCACCATATTAAAAATGACTAAGTGGAAAATGGGAAAATGATCCACGCTTTTTTTATGGGTTTTCCAATTTCTTATACATTTCAACAAAATTAATTGGAATCACGCGAATTCGAATAAAATTTATGTTCGGTGAAGGTGGAAAATTCCGTGAAAATTACTTTGAAATGAGATTTACATTATCCAGACCGGAGAATTTTTATTAGGATCCAAACCCACATGCACACGCCACGGTGGAAGTTATGCCGAATTTTCTTGTGGGTAATGCGAATTGTTCTTAATTTTTGCGTAATTAGAAAGTCATGCGGTACGGCTAATTGAATGAGGTCAGCGAAAGTATCTAATAATTTCTTATGTGATGTAATTAAAAGTGAAAAGAAAATTTTGCACAGGCAGGGTTTCGAACCCACGCACTAAGCACATCATCGCTATATATGCGAGTGATACGAGTGATCTATCCATTGAGCTGTTTGTTCATTTCATTTCACATTCAATTTTCGCTAATCAACTACAATAGCTACAGTGACACGTTGTGTGTATTTTACTAACACACAACCTGAGATAGAGCACTCACCTAGATAGTCATGGTGTGCTTCGCGCGTGGGTTTGATTCCCTGCCTGCGCAAATTTTACTTTTCATATTTGAATAATATGAAGCTATTAAAAATTGATTTTCATAGGGGAGATTTCTTTAACCAGTCCCTAAAGTACCACAGACATGATTTAATTTGATATTTCGTATTACGATCTGGTTACTAACTATCTCCCTAGCGAAGGTTCCATCCTAGCGACGGTTCCATCCTAGCGACGTTAATTTTTTTATTCTCTCTTCTTCAATGCAATTAGAATGATAGCATTTTGTTGACGTTTCGTTGACCTGAATTGTCACTTTGTTTTCGAAAAATGATGTAACAAATTGATGTGCTCGAGTTAAAAGACAATTATTCACGCAACGCAAGGATCATATGTGGACACCTTGAGACACATGAAGAAAGGAGATACCATCAGAGAATTACATCTTCCTTGGTCACAAGTTGAAGTAGGAGATCGACAATCAAACTGCTGAAATGAAACGCAGAATAAGTATAGGATGGGCAGCATTTGGAAAACTCAGGCTAATCTCACTTACTTTACTTTTGCGGGCTCTAAAACCTTTTGTTGGTTTTGGCCTCCTCCAGCATCTTCCTCCAATCGGACCTATTCCGCGCCAACGTTTTCCAATCGTCTACTCTTAGGGTTCCCAGA
>JANTFA010172748.1:0-10169 GCA_026413405.1 Phytosciara flavipes
AAACTTCCATTCAACTGTCACCTACCATTCGGCTTGGATGTTGTTCTAACCTCACTTTCACAGCTAACATTCTCGTCATTTTCGATTTTTTTAATTTCTGTTACCAAAATTACAAATAATTAAATGTCCGAAACGCAATCATCGTTATTGTTAAAAAAACAGCTAGCTGGTAAGTAAAACCATAAAGCCAATGCATTTATTGAAATAAATTTGCGATAAAAACTGTAACACAATGGGTGCCGACACAAAGGGCATTCGCAATGGCCTCGCTTTGTTTGGACGATTGATTTAATTCGGACAGATCTTAAATTCCTCATCGAATTTACGTTTCCCGTTCAATATCTAATTCTATTGTCTGATAATTCTTGAAATTTGTGGAAAGGTTTTTTTCGACTGAAATTTGGAGATGGATCATGTGTTGAAAAATCTGAAAGAAAAATCAATATGGTCGCGACATTGTCCATATATAAAATGAAAAAAAAAATTTTTTTGTATGTTTGTGCCGACGAGTTTAAATGAGATGATGATGGCACAAAAAAAAACGTAATTTTGACCCGGCTGTGATTAATCACTGATGATTGTGTAGATTTGAACGAATTAACTTTAATTCGGTGAGAATAATTAATTTTTGTTGCCCCATTGTATGGAATGGAATGAGACATATACACAAAATGTAATAAATAAAGGACATTGGTTTCTGGGGCTACGAACCGGATATTTTTGACTGAACCGGTTAGGAATATGAGATTCACGAACTTTGAATGAAAGAATTGAGTTCTTTCGTTTGTTAATTTGCGATGTTTATTCACTTGAAGTGACTTCATTTTCATCGAATTCGTGAAATTTAATAGAAATTTATTTCATTGTCTGTCTGACAATTTATTCATCTGAATGCTGAAGTAACACTACAGCTACTAAAGGATGTCTTTGAAGTCTAATCAGATACTGATTTAGTCTCATCATCACACCGTGTGTCATTACTCTCGAAATTCTCCATGCCCTTCGTTTTATAATTTGTCAATGCTTCTAAATCGATTCTAATTATTCTAAATCAATCGTTTACCAAAGATGATATTGTGACTAATGAAGTAAGGCGATGTCCATAAATGACGTCTATCTTAAAGGGGGGAGGGCCCGCACAAAGTAGAAACGCTATGTTACAGTTATTGGAAAATGATAGACAAGGGAAAATTGGGTCTAAAAATCTAGTGGAAGGGGTCGTCTGTGCTTATGAAAGAGGTTTCATTGGCAAAAAACGCATTGTGACATGGGAGTATGGATGTTCAATAATATGGAATTCTCACGAGTTAGGTTTATAAAAAAGGGAAAAGTTTGACTGCTCAGTGTACGTTGAATCTAATCCTAGCTGCAGACATGAATTGGTTAACAGAATTTCGGTCCTGTTGGTTCCAAACCAACAATTTTCATCCGAAAAACCGAAAACTCAAATTTTCTGACATCTAGGTGTCAGAACAGATAATAAAAAGAAGAAGTTTGCTTGAACACCTTGTTTGCCGTCAAGCCGTCTTATGTTTGTCGGTTCGAAACACTAATTGACAGTTCGGACATAGCAGTTACGAGTTAGAATGCCTATGGGCCGTTTTTCGCACTGATTCCAAATCATCCAATAGTTTCGAGGACGTCCGAATCCGAGGCTATGACCGTTTTGAGTTAAATTAGAATCATATTAGTGAGACTGGTGTTCTGTCTCACTTTCACTAATGTAATTCCCATTCAAAACGGACATACCTTCGAATGCTGACGTCCTATAAACTAATTTTTCGATGATTTGGAATCAGCACGAAAAACGGGTCATAGGTTTTCGAACTCATAGCTGCTAAGTTGAAAATATGCACCATTATCATTAACCAATTCATTCTCTTCACGCTGCTTCTTGCGATGACAAATTGGGAGTTTATGAAACAGACTAGCGCTTTCCATACGTTTTACCTTACTGTTCTCGATGAATAGCTAAGCCTAGACGGAAATTTATTAATGTTGAGTTTTGGTTTAACGTGGACGTCCACCGTGGGAAGGGAGGTATGAGATAACGGACACATTGTGACAAGTGGGAGGGGCGACTATCAAAAAATCTGGGAAAAAAGCGGACGTCCCCAAACAGTGAACGTCATTTATGAATATCACCTAACATGTCCAGCTCTGTTTCTATAATTAAACATCAAAACACAATATTTTTGCTGTGTTAATGAAAACAAGCGACAGAGGTAGAGAGAGAGAGGATAGCATTTTTTTTCTTTCGAAAATATCGTAAACTCGTACTTCTGATCTCCTTTTCGTATTACGAATAAAAACTTCATTTCGTCTCGACTAAATCCAAAAACTTTTCCATTATCCCGTTGTAAATATATTCATCAGCCGTAGCTTGACAACATTCCCGAAATTTTGTTAATCTCGTCACACCCGAGTAATTGTTTAAGTTTTGTTTTCGCCTTCAGGTGCTACTATAGAAAGCGACATGAACGTATGAAAGTGAATTGATTTTGTTGTTTAAACGTTGCCAATTCGATTGAGACACAACTTATGAATAACAATGGCTTTTCTCCCTATGTTTTCTTTTGCAGAGCTGAACAAAAATCCTGTTGAGGGATTTTCAGCTGGTTTAATCGATGAAAGTGACATCCACAGATGGGAGGTATTAATCATCGGTCCGCCAGACACATTGTAGTACGTATACCAATTTGACCCGGCAATTCGATTTGCCATCACAATTTTGAATTTTGACTGACCAAATTTTCATTCTTCCGTTTTTGTTACAGTGAGGGTGGTTTCTTCAAGGCACATCTATTTTTCCCAAAAGAATATCCACTCCGGCCGCCGCGTATGAAATTCGTCACCGAAATATGGCATCCGAATATAGAGAAAAATGGGGACGTATGCATCAGTATTCTCCATGAGCCCGGCGATGATAAATACGGCTATGAAAAGGCATCGGAACGCTGGTTACCCGTTCATACAGTCGAAACGATATTAATTTCAGTTATATCAATGTTAGCCGATCCGAATGATGAGTCGCCAGCCAATGTCGATGCGGCCAAAGAGTGGCGAGAAGCGTATCCAGACTTTAAACGAAAAGTAGCGCGCTGTGTTCGAAAGAGCCAGGAGGAGTGCTCGTAAATGTTTTTTCTTTTTCTATTTTTAACTTAAATTGATCATGATAATATGACGACACTATATCATATGGCGGGCGACCGTATATGGCTGGTACAGTCTAATAAAAACTGAAAATAATAACAATTTATTTAAGCGAAATGTTTTTACTTCGGAAGGAGATTCAATAACGCGGTAACACGACCGTTCGACACGATTGCAGATCTTTCTTGCTTTCAATCGGCAGATAGTCAATCGATGTGTAAGTATCACGCTCTATGTAAGCAATTCAACACTCGAAGGATCATGAGGGAACGTGAAACAAATTCAACTGAATAAGAGGTATACTCGAAGTCGCTCCTCATTTCATGTAAGTATTTCTGGAGACCAACCTAATCGAATCTACCAAAGAGAATTATCAGCTTAATTCCATTCAGTGCTAGCCTATCATTCCATTCATGAACTAATCTGAGTTGAGTTGCACCCATGGCATCTATGTTAATACGGACGGGTTGAGTGTAATATTGATTTGGTCAAATTCAACCAAGAAAAACCACAACCAAACTCGGATTAAGCAATCCTGAATATTCGATGTGTCATTACGCCACAAAGTCTAAGATACTCTGTGATGACTAGCCACACTCTACATGCTCTATATTGCGAAATTAAAATTTTAATTTCGTCTGTCTAATGTGCCTCCTCGTTACATAATAAAAGTAAACAATCGACATCACGGTTTGATGAGCTGGATTTTCCTGGTGGCTTTGAGTAATAGAATACATTCGCACTGTTACTGAATCGAAAGTTCTAGCGACACGGTGTGAGGGACAAATAATTTTTAAATTCAGGTTCACATCAGATATGGTGCTTGAAACTGAATCAAGCTACAATAGTAAATTAAACATCTGTGAGATGATTTGAGAGGTTCATATCTCGAGCCGAAAACGAGGAATACAATACCTCGAATTATCACGCAGATATCTCACGCATATCTCTCATTCAAAGCCCACATTTGCAGAATAAAGTAACGTTCGGTTTACCAATGAAAGTGGAGACAAGGTATGGCCAAGTCGAACAAGCCGGAGGACATACGGATTTTGTGTAGCGTCGAACGAACTCATCCTTCAATATGATTGATTTTTACAAAAATGAGTTTGTTCGATGCGATCCTTTGCTCCACGGGCCCATATAAATTCAAACGATTGGCCATACATTGTCTCTACTTTCATTGCGATTTGCCGTCCTAGACACACACTGCGTTGTGAACATAGTTCGATGCAATTTTTTGCTGAGTACTTTACTGTAATTTTTCCGTTACATCTGTCCAATGACCAATCGAGTCAATTGTGAATACAAGGAAGACAATGAAGAAGCGATTTGTCCTTGTTCCTGGGTCATCCTACTCGAAGAATCTTGAATGAGCCTACAATTTCATACATTTTCGGTTACTTTTCAGTCGGAATCTTTTGAGTTGACTGAAATTAGAATCTAGAGGCTATGTAGAGACTTGTTCGACGTTATTTTGAACAAAACCTAGTGTCAAAGGAGTTATTTACAGTTGATATCTATGCATTCTTCGTGCTCAGACCTCTATGACTACGTAAAATTTCACGAATAGTTTCTTGACTTTTGACCAAATAAGTGGTAAATTATCATTGAATCGTTTCTATTGAAAAGTATCCGATGATTTACGAATTATACATGTAAGATCCTAAACAAGCGCTCGTTCTTTCGGTAATACCGTTGATTCGCTTTCCATCTTTACTGAATTTAGACCAAATATCTCTAAATGTTGATTGATGACAGTGATTTTTGTAGAAGTTTGTGTGACTCCAAAGGTCGTGAGTATTGTCCCTTCTTCGTAATACAACATTGCTACCAATCTTCAAGTCTTAAACCAACACATGTTGTAATTGTGTCGATAATCAGTAACGCTCCCAAATTTGCATCTGAATCGAATCTGAATGATGTCTGAATTGTTCTGTTGGTCTTGACCGATGGCCAAACATTCGTTAAAATTGTTTCAAATTTGCAGTCAATGTATGCAACCGTTAACGTCGGATGAATTATATGAAAATTTTCTTTCAATTGAATCCATCAATTAGGAGGGACCAAATCAATTTTTATTGATTTCCTATATCGTTAAACTAGGCCCCACCATTTGGACGGGTCGGGTCCCTTGATTGATAGAATCTCGCAATGAATTGTCCGAACGAAATGTATGGAAATAATTTCAATCTAAAAAGAATCGAGCAAAAAAGGCCTATCAATTATTGGTTTCGTTTTACACAAGTTATCGCGATGACTGACCGACAGACGGACATTTTTTAAATGCTGATTTGGCATCTATGGGTGACTCCAGAAGGTTTGCTCTTACTCCGGGTATCGAAATCGGCGTGTTACAAACGTATGAGTAAACGCATGAGACCCTCGTACTTCGTACGGGTCTAAAAATTGACAATGTAATGTTCCTGCTTATTTTCCACATCCACTTTTTAAAATACAGACTTCGCTTCTGGGTGGTCGCTATACGAAAATAGTAGATTACGTTGGATGTAGTGGAGGTCAATCATTACGTAAGGGATAATTTTGTGGTACGAGTTGTATTCACGAGTGTGTTAAGCAACAACGTTTTGGAAACATGCGTAAAAATCAACGGTGTTGGACTTCTTGGACGAAAGCGGCGTGACATTACGATTGACAAGTATAACTTCGAGGTTGTCCAGTCATTGAAATATGTAGGCTCAATGCAAAGCGTTGAAAATGGAGAAAAATGGGGATGAATGTTTCACTTTTTATATGACGAAGCTAGTTTCGCCGGACCCCCCTTAATAAGAAAGTTATAGCTTACGAGGTAGGAGTAGATGTGGTGAAAATTGTAAAAAAAAATTAAATGATTTCCATGCCACTAGGGAATAAGTAAGCAAGTAAGTTTTAAGCAACTCGCTTTGGAATCTGGTTATTTTGACTCGGCTCGGATGTACAAACGCTACACTCTTTTCAAAATAACATTTTCCAACGCTTGTTGCTTAAAAGCAAAAACGTGAGTTCAACTTGTATCACAAAATTGTCCATCATGTAATGAATGGCTTCCATCGCATCAAACGTAATCTACTATTTTTTCACCTCAAAGAAGTCACAAAGTTGACTGGTTACACAGTCAAAATTTGAAGCTAATTTGAATAGAGGGTAATGTAATCGCTCACGGCGTCAAAATGACGCATTTTTCAATGTAAAAGATAAACTCGCTGTGCGAGTGGAGCACACAATTCCGTTTATAGCAAAACGATATAGCTGTGCAAACAAGTACGTTACTTTAACACGGTGTGCCAGAGTCTTCGACAACGTTTTAACGAATATTTAACTAGAACTGAAGTCTAATGAAATGCACAACGTACTTCGGAAAGGATAGTGTAACGAAATTGATGTCAATTTCATCACACTATCTATCCTAGAACACCACACCAAGTTTGGTTAATCTAATTGCAAAAGTATTTACGGTTTTTACTTCATTTTAACATTTTCATGAGTGGTAAGAAGCTGATAAAATATTTGTCTGTTTACCTTGGATTGCGTCAAAGGAGCATAAAATAGATGTCTTCGTATATCCTCACATAGATATAAATGGTATGCCTCAAGATAGAATTAAAACAACACTTCTTGTGTACTGTCATTACATCTTCGTCGTTGTGATGTATACTTTTATATGTGTTCCATGTTGGCACGACAAGCCGATACGTATAATACGCTATACTAAAAGCATGTAAAAATATATCGTTCAGAGATGCATGGCTATATGTCTTGTTGTATAGATATGGTTTCACATGTACACCGTATCAAGTTAGATACATTCTCCTCACCAGCATCGCACACAGCATAAAGCTCTGGCAAAAACATTTTTCGGTGAAGTTAGACAACACACAATACGCATGTCTCAGGAATGACGTTCCATTCATTTTCGTTCATCAGACACCAGGGTAAACCAGCAAGAATGCTGGAAAATCTTCTTGTATTTTCATCGTCGGTGTTTGGAGTATGGTATTGCTGTTGTATTGGTGTGTGTGTGTACAGATTGTTAAATGCGTGAATGCTCATGAGTAAGGTGAACAGAGTGTGGTCGCATTCTTAAAATAAATGCGAGAAGCTTTTTGTGACAATACAATTGGAAGTTTCGGTGATTCGGAAGAGGATTTGCTATTTCCGATAAACGAAGATTGGGATGTTATCGGTAGGTTAGAATAAGACAAATCTTAAGATTCTTTCCTTTCTTCCAGGGCCGGCTCAACGATTCCAGTGTCCAGGATATTGAACTGTATGTAGTTGAAAAATGATCGCGAGCGTAGCGAGCTAAAGTTTTTTGAGATTTTGTACTTTCAAAATTTCTGAGCGCCCTTAACTGCTCCAGTGCCCTGGACTTAGCTCATTTAGCTCTTGAGTTAATCCTTGCTTCCTTCCTATTCAGAAGAAGTTTAACATGCTCAACAGATTCCAGTCCCGGGTAGGCTACCAATATTCGGGCGATTCCCGATGGGCCTTTTCGATTGTTGTATGAAAATATTTGATTTGTGAGCCTTTTGCAAAATTGAGTTGACTGGAGCACCCCATTGGCTTTTTCGAGCCAGTCCGGACAGCAGGCTATCAAAAGGCGCATCGGAAATTCTGCTTAGAAGTATTAAAGGGCGAAAATTCTAGCAGGGAGTGGACTCAATACAGTAATGTTGAGTAAAAAAGGCAAGGGCGCAATCGAGCCTCAGCGATCGGCTCATATAGCCAGTGCGGGCCTGACAGACTTCGTACAGCTCTCGTTACATTTTGATACTTATCGTATATTAACCGAGAAGTAAAGTTTTGCGCTTTGTTGATTTTGATTGGTATAGCCAGGCCAGAATGATGAATAAAATCAAATACCACCAATCCGTTGGATGATTCTGTGATTTTCGAATTCAAATCAACTTCCAGAGAGATTCGAGCAACATCAAACTGTGTACCGAAATCTCTTTACACTGACGCTTCATCCGCAAAGCTTTCAAGCGTTCATTCCCGATTCACTACACGCATCTGTGTGAGTGTGCAGCCACTCATCTCGAATACAGGGAACATCCGAATAAATTTGAAATAAGCTTAATCAGTTCAGTTTGACATTTCGAATAACATTAAGCGACCGTGTGCTAGTCCTTTGTAGCTGAGGAAAAAAGTGTTTGAACTCAGGAATTTAGTTTCATTTCATCTGTAAAACTATATTTGGATTTCTGAAACGAACTATTTTCCAACATGCGAGCTTGTGTTTGAAGAGATTATTGTGAAAAATCGTGAAATGAACCGTTTGAAAAATACATTTTCATGAATACTTTCCAACCGCAGCTAAAATGTACTTGTAGTACTTGTCGCACTTGTTCACTCTACAGTTTACCATTTTCGGCGATATTGCGGCATGAAAAAAAGAACATTTTTCAGTGAATCAATGTGAGAAGAAAAGTCGTACAAAAACTATTGGCTACGTCGCGTATTGCAGTTGGTGAACTTAGAACTGAATGAATGGTACATGAAATCCATATGGTTTGATGACCTTTTCATTTGATATATTTTTTGCTTTCTCTTCGGTTGGCTGAAGGTAGAGCTTTATATAGTTGAATTGCAGAAGAAAAAAATTCAGTTTGAGGGGGTTCAACGAAAATAAAAAGGAATAAAGAGACAAAAAAAGAAACTTTCGGTTTTTTTTTTGTAGAATGCGTTCATGTGAAATGGGAACTTTATTGCCGGGGAATACGAAGATAAAATATGAATACTGAAAGGAGCTGTGATTCAGTTGGAAAACTAGTGATTCGTTGAAAATAATTCAATTTTATTCCTTTCACTATAAATTCAGTCGAGGACTCAGCATCTGTTCGACACTCAACGTTTTACTGAGCGGTGTCGTGTCGTGTGTGTGTGCTTTTTGTGTTCAAATTGAACCCAGCATATGTAGAGATTGTTTCAACTAAACCAAAAAAAACCAGAATCCTCATCTCAATAAAAAAATAAAAATTCAAATATAAAAGCATACAGCTTTTTGAAATTGTACACAGTGGGTTGTTGTAGCATATAAGAAGATGATATCGATTAGTTTGTGTATGCACGGTGGTGGTACAGACAGTGTCTAATATATAGTACACATCGTACATCGGGTCGTATTTTTATTTTTCATTTTGGTTTTCTCTTTGTGTTATTACAAACATAATCATAAGACACAAATGTGAGTGTTCTTCTTCTTACGAATTTCCATTGATTTTATTAAAGACAGCATCAGACAGTAGTCCGAGTGGAACAGAACGTGCGTCTACACATATTAAATTGAATTGTTACTTGATTGAATATCCAATAAAATAACATTTACTATTCCTATCGAATACCAATTTTGACCTTGTAATATAAAGATGAAGGTTGTGTGCGGAACACAGTAAATTTACTAATTTAGAGAGGTCGGATTGTGGTGTTGTGAATGATAGAACTGAAAAGAATCAAATAAGTGGAAAAAGCCCCTCTGCGTATCATGACCATAAGGACAGCGAAATATGATTTTGGAATTTTTTGTAGCTGGGGATGTCGTTAAGAGAAAGGTAAGAAAACATTTAAATTTACTACGACTTTTAACATTACCAAAAAATATTTCGATGGAAAAAGTTGGGAGCGCACTAAAGCTTTTAGGTTCTTATTTCGTTGAACAATTCCACGTATTATAGCAACCGAATCCGGAATTATCATTTTACATGTAAAAACTAGGGTATTGTATTGCAGGCGTTACCTGTTACAGACGGCTATAAATCTCAATGAAAGTGTAGGACAGGTATGGCCAATAGGTGGTTTTATCTTGAAGATGCTCAAAATTTATGTCAAAATAATATTGAAATGAGTGCGTTAACAAAATCTTCGTGTCCTCCGGACATAGGTTTTGGCCATACCTGTCCTACACTTTCATTGATAAATCTGTTCAATATCACCTAATGGAACCGAATTTGGAAGACGATTTCATTTCCATTTACCTAGGGGCATGCCTATCTAAGGTCAGTCAGTCAATTTGAAAA
>JANTFA010172859.1:0-19105 GCA_026413405.1 Phytosciara flavipes
GACTTCGGACGGTGCTTTCGAAATTGCTGTAAGCAATTTTAACAAAGAATGAGTTTAAATAAACTGATTTAAAGAAACATTGCAGGGTAGTTCTATAGACACCTAACTAGGTACCGTCCTCTACTCGTACGGGTCCCCCTTATGTTTTTGTGTTCTTTCTCCCTATGGAAGTCCGAATTATAAATCGAAAGAATTACTAACGATTCGGTGAATTTTACCAGCGATTTTGAGATCATTTGAGAAATTATGTATTTGTTACGTTACTTTTCGTTAAAGCATAATATTGCCCATTGGTATGACATGTTCAGTAATCCCCACGAACAATTTTCACATTTAAATTGAGACAATTTAACCACTCGCAAAATTGCCTAAAATCAATCGTCCGAAAACTACGTAAATAACGTGCCTAGAGCGAAATTTCTATCTTCATTCTTCAAACCCCCACTTGAATAACTTTTAAATTCAATCTGTCAATACGTTTTTTTACGAAGGGGAAAACAGTTTATTTCCCCTTATTGAAGCTTAAGCAGTTTACAAATCTAGTTGGCCTCAACTGTTTCTTCAATAACAAAATAATTTTTACGACGATGTACTTTGCGGACTTTTGAGTTTTGAGTGAATCAAATAAAACCGAAATGTTTGCAGTTGTTGAGTTAAAATATGTGAAGAAAAGAACGTTCATTGTCCCGGTTTGCTGGATAAAAAACTACAAACCAAATCATCCGTCCACCCAAGAATTTTACTGCTACATCTCACTTGACTTAAAAGACGCCCCAGTTTTCGAAAGCAAATATTTATTGAAATTTAATGGGAAAGCAGGCCTGTTTAAAGTATTCATTTTGACGGTAGCAGGTATGTACGACGTAGATTTTGTGATTCTTATGTAGGGTTCAGTTTTCCTAGGTCAAATTCCCAATTCGACATTTGAGTCGATCAATTTTACTTCGCTAATTTTTTTATTATTGTTTTTTACATTGTAACACAATAGAGTTTTTAATTGTTTCATATTTAGATTCGTTGTTGGATGCTGTGAATTATCAGGAGCAGAAGCGTGTCAAGACAGTCCCTCAAAAATTTCGACAACCGACCAACACAGATGCCGAACTGAATGCTGAAAATGCGAAACGAAAGAAGAAAGCCAACATTGCAACGAAGGCAGCGAAGGAAAAGGCAAAGACTCAAAATATGGCTCACTTGGTTAACGCTATCAAAAATGTGGCAAGTTCGAGTGAAGAAATTGATTGTGATGGGGCGTCAACTGTTCACGAGAATATGCAGCATGAATATCTTCAAGACTTGCCAATCGAATCGTCAGCCGTTACTGATAATTTTCAAATCGAACTGTCGTCAGCCGGTACAAGTAATTTTGCCACCATCGTACGTCAAGCTTTGGAAACGTTGGAGGGCAACGATGATTTGAATCACATCGAATTTGCGGAAGGTCAAATGTATCAATTGGACGACCACTTTCATTTAGAATCAAACCACACAAACATCAGTACACACATGGACGACAATATCCAGCAAACTATGGTTCAGAATATGCATTCAGTGTCAACCCTGGACAACAGCATTCATCAACAGCAATTTTCACATCCAACAACCGAAACACAAACAGTTACACCATTTACTCCACCCATGTCATTCACATCAGCTACATCATACACAACATCAATAATCGAAGCACCAACCCCTACCGCAATCAAGACACAGACCCACAAACACATTGGCGACAATATGCATTCAACGTTAACATTGGACAACAACACTCATCAATTGCAATACCTTTATCCATCAACCGAAACACCAACAGCCATGACGTTCACAGCACGTTCAACAGTCGAAGCACCAACATCTACATTCATCGAGACACCTACCCCATCTACACTACCTACTTCAATCACGCCGTTTCCACCGACGCAATTGAACTGTCATATGGGTAAGTGGACAAACTTTGAAGTGACGTTGTGACATGATGATATTTGCTTCATTTTTATGAAATATAGTTCCGATTCCAAGCCAAGAAAATGTCGACAATAGAGATGATACCAATTATAAAGATGCATATTTTGAAATGAAAAAACGAAATGATGAGCTGGAGCAGCGGAATCTTTCTCTTCAAAAAGCGTTGGTAGCCGCCGACAAGGCTTTAGCGAAGTCTAAGGCGCCAGAGGTTCCGTTTACAAAAAAGGTAAGAAACGATTTGTTTACATTAGACTAAACTGACCTGATTCCGAATTCGAATAGAAACTTGATTGCCAATATCCAACACTTGACCCTATTGATATTTGAGTTGACACTCACGTAATTTTACCTTCTGTTACAGGATGGTGGTCGACTATACAGCGAAGGCGTATTTCTCAATACGTTACAATGTAAAATACTCGATGGAACGACTGATCACAACAAATACGTGAACAACTTGGCTCTGTCCATATTCAGTAGAGACACGCTAAAAAGCAGTAGTGTTACTGGTATTGCCAGCAAGAAAGGTGAAGCTCCTGCAAAACCACCATTGAACCCATTATGGTTGCAGCTGTTGTACGGTAATTAGAAGTTGTAATTATTCAAAGACAAGAACTAAAGGAAAAAAAATTGTAGACCTAACTGATGCCAAGACGAACAAATCATTGAGCAAGAGCGATATTAACGTGATACTCAACAAGAAAATATCAAATTTCAATGGAGCCGATAAGAGAAAAGAGGACAAACTTGCACTGGATGCTAGAAACAAAATTGTTGCTAAGGCCAGAGACAATGCTCGTAATGAACCCGGTGGATTGTAGTAAGTTTTTTTTAACTTTTTTGTTTTTTTCTCTTGAGAAATGTGACCCGGCTTCATTGCGATTTGTAGAATAGTCGGCTTGGCCAAAACTTTGATTTTTTTAATGAGACCTTTCTTCCGATTCGTCTTACACATTGAGCTCAGGTTTTGAAAGATACGAGTGACTATGTCACGTACGGCTATAAAGCAATAGTATGATTTGTCAGTACAGAACAACAGCAAGCTACGACTTGTCCTGAAAACCATTTTGTGTGTGACAAGCTACGAATGACTGAATTAAAGTTAGATAATTCGAAACTTTCCTCGACCTTTCGCCCCTCTTAGTGTTTTTTTGGCATTTAAATACAAAGACCGCAGGAAATGTATTTTGTATCGGTCATTGAGAAAATATTGCAAAAATTTTCAAGCTGTTGTGATTCACGGTTTATGTAAAAGCTTTTTACCAGCTGATTCATATAAACACACTAAAGATCGTCAAATTCTATCGCCTAGAAAATACAGTAACGAAAAAGATAAATGCAAATTTGTTAAAGGAGCAAAAATGATTCAATTTTGACTCGATGAAATTTGATCAAACAAAAATACCAGAGTGGTGCACATGGTCTCAGAATCCACGTAATATAATTAGTTTTTCAATCGGACCATTACCTTTTGAACGATAAGATTTCGGGGAAGTTTTTTTTTACATTGCTCCCCTCAAGATTTTTAAGTCAAGAGACACGTATAGTTTTGATTGGAAAACTAGTCACTACTAGAGTTCTCAAATCATTTGCTATACACTGACTTTTTGTTTGATCAAAATCCGTCAAGTCAAAATTTAATTATTTATGCTCCATTGACACTTTTGCCTTCATCGTTAGAATTACTGTTTTTCCTGTACGATAAATTTGACATTCTCGCCTGTTCACAGGCTTAACAGCCACTACACGCACTTGTGCACTTGGTGCACGGTAAAGACAAGTATGTTCATTCTTTCGATTTCACATGCATTAGTAGTATCTCACCAAACAAAACAATTGTCTCATCGTTTACGCTGGCATTTCTGCAATATGACCAAAAACTCACGATAGTAAAGTACACGTACAGCAAAACATGTGAATTGTCGAAAAGAGCTTGACTTGATGAATAGCAACTTGTTATTGGCAACCTTACGAAGGCAAAAATTTAATCAAATCTATTTCACCGTCGCGATTTTGACATCTTCTGTTATGAATGCAATTTGGTCTCATCGTAAGAGAAGATTTTGGATTTTGGTGTTTGTGCTTGCGTCGCTAGGTAAAAGTACAGTTAGTGATATTTTTCCGCACCGTGTTTATGTCACCAGATTCAACTTCGGAGTTACAATAGTTTCTTCTCCTCCTTTTTGTGCCATTTGTCGCAAATAACCGATGTTGAGTTCACTTGACAGGTTGGACAATAGAAACGGATAAACACTGTTGTAAATGGATAATTTTTTATTCGCTTCACATCCGGAAAATTGTCATTACATACGTGTTTATCGCAATAGAAACCGTCTATTACATGTATGTTTTGTCACCCAGTGAAACAATTCATTACATGCTGGCATATGAATAGTTACATGTGAAGAGATGTTCGGATTATTTGTTTTTATTTTTATTCAAAATGTTTTGTGTTGAATTTTCCGTATAGGACAGCGAATAAAACAGTATACGTTAGATGCTAGAATATCAATGAATAATTTAAAATCATTTCGTAAATTCACGACCTCGTGTGTTTTAAGCAAATCGATTTGAAAACTGTTATTTTGACAGGTGTAGAGTTTCTGTAACCGAGCCACAAAGCTTGTTGCTTCAATATACAGTACTGGTCTCTCATGTAATGAATTATTTTCTCCGCATCCAACGTAATCTACTATACCTCAAAATTGTAAAGGTACAACGCTCTTGGTAGTAGTAAGCACTTGGTAGTGTTTTTGTATAAAAATTCATTTGACTTTCTTCACATGGAACTGAGTTTTTGGTATTTCTGTAGAATATTTCATGTGTGTAAAACCTCTTAACCTAGTTATGTTTCGACTTTTTCCATCGGAATAGGCAATAATATAATCAATTAAATTTTACAGGTCCATGCGAAGAATTCGCGAAAAACTTGAACGCCAACAATGGGACAATCGATAGAACGTGTCATTTTAATTTTCTTCAAAAACATTTGCTGGTCCGTCATCTCGGATCATTATATGAATAAAAAATATAAACGCGTGTTCACGTGAATAGAAATAAAACAAGTGAACATTAATGAAGTTGTTGAAAAAATGGTTCTTATTGAACGAGTGGTGTGAAGTTCTAGTGAGAGGTAAGAGAAACGGAGTTCATCAAAATACTTGAAGCGAATTATTTCTAACATTAGTAAACGCCAACTTCCGAACTCAAAGCACATTCCATAAGTTGAGAATAATCCCGAAAAGTTCGTTTAGAGAAAATTCTTTGATAGATTCGATAAAAATTAGGTAAAGTCGTTGAACTTTATGACCAATTAATCGGACTTGTTCAAGAACTATTTTATGATAGGAAAACAGTCTTGGTTTAAATAAGTAAGTGCACAAGTCACTAATTTTAATATAGTTTTGATGATGTAATTGTGATGAATTTCTATACCTTAGGCATCGTTCAGCTGGTTGCCAAAAAATTATAGTATTTTCAGGGTATATCTTCAGTGCTCAAACGAAAGTATTACAGATGGTCTGTCTGAGTTTATAATAAAAATTCATTATATTCCATACACGAATCAAGAATAAGAAACTTCAATTCAATCTTCATAGCCTGTAAGGCTGCTCATGTTGACGCGGTCGACTTAAATAAAAATGTAGATTCAAGGAACGAAATTGGTGCAATTTGCCTTGCCCGAAACTTAGATTTTTTTCGTCTTATATTAATCGATGTAGACGTGTAATCAATAAAAGTTTTATAGTTTTGACGACCATGGAAATAACTCGCTAACGATATACAACCAAAACGTCGAAAATGGATTATTTGTTGTAAAAATGATTTTGGTCTTCTTCCTGGACCTTAAAAATCAAGAAAAAAATATTCTTCTACTTTAGTGAAGAATAAATAACTGAAGTGAACATTAATGAAGTTTTTAAAAGAGGCTTCTTATTCATCGAGTGGTAGTAAGTTGGTAGGGAAAGTAGAGCCCATTCAATTATTTGGAACGTACTATTTTCAACAGTGATAGACGATAATTTCAGAACCTAGTTACGTGCTGAATTTAAGTACCTTAGGCATCACATAGTTGGTTACATAAAACTTGTAGCATTTTCAGGATGAAACTCCAATTTATTCTTGTACTGAAGTATTACAGATTACGTCATTCATAAATGACGTCCACTACCCCTTCGTGTGTGTATATTCCTTAAACTCAATAGGTGAAAAACTCTCTTTGCCCCTCCGTTATGCCCGATTTCAGTGACTACCTTCCCTCCTTCTTACGCGTAACGTCATTTATGTACAGACCCTTACAGGTTCACAAGTATTTACGAGTTTGAACATAATTTATTGGATTGGATTACACGAATCGCTGCAGGAAAGATTTAAAAATGTTAATAGTAGCGAATAACTTTGTTCTCAGATACATTATCTGACATAGCTGAATTGTTTGTATGTGATGAGTTGTGTAGATTACCTGCAGGCTGATTAAACCGCTGCAGGTGATGTTTTTTCGGCTTTATGTGTTACGAAACAATTTAGAAAACCAGGGACAGTAATCGGATGCCGAGGGGAGAACCACTCTCAGATTAACATGATTACCCGGGATTAGCATGAAGACTAATCAGTGATTAACCAGTGGCTTATAGAGTCGTCGCAAAACTGTGAGTAATCGTGAAATATTGTGGTTAATCACTGGCTTACCATGCGTACTCATGTCAATCATGTTCCTTACTGTGATTAACCATGGTAATCAGTTAATCGGTGGTTTTTCCCTTCGTTTGATGCATTATACTCATTTCTTCTTTTTAGCCTGGAAGGCTGTTTATATTGACGTGAAAGATTTAAAGAACAAAATACGTTATTATTCACTGTATGTATACAGGCTGAATTGTTTTGAAAAAAAGCTAAGAAAATAGCCTTCTTCCTTTAACCTGAAACGTATCAGCATTTATACTCGGGTGCAGAAGCGGATGTTCAATGCAAACCACTTCGTCCCACACTTGAATCATTTTCAACATCGTGATTATGGATCGACTCATCCCAACGGGATCATCCCTGTAGTAAATCAGCGCTGATTTTGAATATTCGTGGAATGAATCCCAAACGTATCTATAGTCCGTCTCGATGATGGCATCGCTCCAATTATGCAGCACATTTCTTTCGAAGTCAAAGAGCCGAATGGAAGTGTCTGCACAAATTGTTGACGTGGTTGCCTTCGGAATTTTGAGTGTGTCCTTTCTTCGCACGCTTAATCGATGTCTCGGAGGGACTTCCGGTGCAGTTACTTCGACATTCTCTGCTTTTACGCTGTCTGAAGCAGTTAGAAAATCCCACAGTCCTTTGCCGATCAAACTTTGAGTCATGTTAAAATGGGAACCGCTCAAAGCGACAATTGAATTAGTCTTTTCAACTTGAATGGCCCAGTTTTGATCGATCGCCTTTCTCGCTGAAGTAATAATTCGAGTCGCATCACCGACCAGGCTGTCGTAGACATCGATTAGACCCATATTCTCCTTAATATCTCGAATTTTTTTGCTGAAAATTTCCAATTTGCGCAGTCGTCGTCCAACCTAAAACAAACACAAAGTTCCGAAGATTTAGTTGACGACGTCATACTATTTCAGAACTACAAAAATGTTTAGCAAACCTTTTTCAGCATCTCAATTCCGGTGCTTTCCATCGCCGGGAACGTCGGTGGTTGTAGAAATGAGAGCATGAGTCGTAAAACAATCACCTTGTACACAAATGAGCCAAGATCTTTGCCCAAATCTCGAACAAGACTGATATTAAGAATCACCTTCGCTGTAGTCCACATACCTGAGCGTCTAAAAGGTAGCAGAGCTTTCTTTAGAACCTAAACAGAAACACAATGGGTCATTGTACGATAATTGCATATTCAAATCGATGTATTCGTACCACATTGTCCCTGATCTTTTTCGTAATGCGAGGCAGGTCTCCAAATGATCGATGGCTTTCTTTGGTCACAAGTAATGCAGGCAGCCATCCGGAAATGAAAATGGTGTCGTTTACGTCTCTTATCTCTTCTACTTTGTTGCCTGCTTTGAACGAAATGCACTTAGCTTCACGAGGTTCAAAGCTCATTAGATCATCCAATTGTTTTGCGAATGCATTTGAGTGCAGAAAATTTTTTCTCTTCACTTCAATCGATGCGGCCGGATAAGAAACAAGTAAGTCTTCCGTTGAGGCTAATCGGAAACAGAAAAAGGAACCAAATCAAAACGAAGTTGCGAATATTAGGATATTGTGGTTGAGACCTAGGGTCTCGGCACCTAGGCCGCTAATGGGCCTGTTGTGCACCAAGTATACATGAAAAATAAATAGAGTAAAGCGTCTCGACCTCCACATCGTCTAGTTCAAAATTTGGAAAGGAAAGGTAAATTGCATGATGAGCCTACCAGTAACATCGTGGTTTTTCTGCGAAGCTGGAAATGTTGACCAAACGATCTCGTTGGGATCATGTTTCGGAATGCTGATGATCAGTCCACAGTTCTGTGCCCGAACATATAACGCAAACAATTGGCCCGGTTGTAATGTTCGAATTTGGTCGCCTATTTCGAAATCACGTGTTTGAATCTGGACCCATGTCTTGAACACGGAACAAGTCTCTTGTATTTGTGGAATGATTTCGTAGCGTTGAATTGTTTGCTGCAAGCTCCACAGAAGTTGATTTTCTTCCGAAATCAAGAAATCGCTTATCTCGCCTGGCAGCTTCAGCGGAAGAAATACGTGTGGTATTAGCCGTTTACCGATGTCCTCGACGTCCATAACCATAATGAGACTGTTAAGATAAATAAATTAATTGGCTGAACATTAAAGTTTTTGTTTAAATAAGCTAGCAGAGGATTCGGTTGTCGTTTTGGTTGTATAAGAACTCAGCATGATTCAAAGGACCGATGGGATGACTCTGAATCAATCAAACTAAAACGCTTTGAACTATTTTATCATGAGACGGTCAACGAAAGCGATGAGCTCAGGTCTTTTTTCAGTCTTTGATTGCTAATGTTAAAACAATGAAGTAAAAGATTTCATATAAATTTGTCAACATTTCAAGAGTACTTAGTTCCGAGTGGTCGGTGTCGCTGCGGACTAGATGGCCCCACTGGGTCTATTTCGTTTACTTGAAACCATAAACGCCTTAGACATCATTGGTCACACGTAGGTGCTTCTTCAGAGACGTTTCGACAAGCCAAACGATTGTTAATCACATTTGTAAGAATTGTCACGTTTTTTTGATCCCTACCTAACTCGTAACTGCGTGACGCCATTTACGAACGGTCCCTTAGACCTATTGATTCCGTTCTAAGGTTTAATCAGCTGAAGAAGTGCGGCACCCCTCGTTCAACAATATTTGATACTAATACCAATACTGATGAAATGTTTGCCGCCATCAAAGGTTAATATTTTCTGCAACACTCGCAAAACACAACACGCGATTTTATAAAATGACCTCAGCATAACACAATCTCCAACATAATGTAATGCTGATGATGTCATGTCGCATTGCACATTCATCATACGTTTAGTATAGCGAGCGAAGAAATGTTGATTGAACATAAAGGAAAATCAAATTACTTGAAAATGTTTATTTTGGTTATCCGCTATACTCAACTCTGAGAGGCACATTAATGTACTCAGCTTAGAGTCTGATGCTCACCAAATTTCAGGTGTTTCAACAGCTAGCCTTCGTTCGTATTGAAATTCCAGTCTAAGGAATATAGCGCTAAAATTTCTGTTTCAAAGAACCGCCTTGTCACCTTTGCCAGATGAAAACAATCGCAATTTTCAAAAGATTTTTTTTTTTGAACTGCCCGATATGATACCCGATCTAGCCCTTTTCATACGTAACTTATGAATGATCCCTACTTTGAATGAGATATAAAAAGAAAGTCTAGTGAATGTCAGGTTGCTCAAATCGTTTTTGATTTCCTGTTTGAGCTTCGCATTTCACACTCGCCAGAATTAAAGCTTAGGAAGAGTTTTGAATTCGGCAACTCAAGCATGTAAATTGTGTAAAGCATAGCTTGGGAGAACAATAGAAAATAATTTTTCAATCTTGTCTTTGTAGCGTTTCAAGAAAATTCTCGAAAATTTCCAAATTCGAAGACCATTTTTCGCAAGGACAAATTTTGTGAATTTTTTTTTTTTTCATGCTTACACCGCTCTCCACAAACGATTTGTCTTTATTCAAAGTTGATTGATATCATTTTACATTTTGTGAATGGGTTCATTAAGTTCGCCCATTCCGTTTTGTCTCTGTTTACTTGGCCACGACTTTATTCGGTTGTTCCGAACACATCTGTCAACTGAACGGAGATAAAACCTGTGACTGAAGTTCCTCATCAAAAATCCGTAGTTGGAAAGTTCTAGATCGATCCATTAAATGGTTTGCTGACAAACATTAGGATCGGTTCGGATCATCATCAACAATTCATAATCAGGGTCAAGTTGAGGTGGAATTTACCTTTAGTTAGCCAATTTTTGTCAATAGCCAGAGTATGTGAGCTTCACAATAGTTTTTTGTAACAATTTCACAACACCGTTAATCAAGGTCTCAAAAATTTCACAAAGACCAAAAAATAAGAACACGACCACTATAGATACAGATTGACTCCAGCTACATCAAGTATAGAATGAGTTCCACAAAATAATAAATCCAAAACGCATCAAAAACACCTTTGCTGGCAATCGAAATTGTAACTGAATTAACAGCTTTCAATTGAATATGTTCACTATTTCACAACTCTTTGTTGTATGTCCGCTTTCGGTTTTTCTTTTCAAGTGAAATAATAGCAAATTCGACGAATCAGCAGAATGCAGAAAGTGGATTCCCAATATTCCAGACTGTTCTATTATGACATCTATGAACAGTGGCATGAACATCAAAATGTTTTGTGGTCTTCGACTCTCTTTATACACAGATGGGGTAGTGGTGTCTTCGTGGTCATTCGAATTATCACTGAAGCCGTTGGTAAATGAATGCAAATTAATGCTTCAATTGTTTTGGGAAATCAATTCACCATATAAATAACCGTGTCAAAATGAAGGTACTTGAGCACAATGAAGAGTGCAATTGGAAAATAACTTGGAAGGTCTGGCACGCTCTGCAAATCAAATTATTTTTAAATGAAATTCGTCATTTTGTAACCGATTCAACTTTTCTTCGATGTGCGACGACAGGAATACAAGATCGTTAGGGTCTTTTTTTGTTGGGCATTACCTTCAAGCCGTGTCGAAAATATGCGTGACTCCCGGTCTAATAGCTTTGCATTCTGAAAGCAGTTCCGGACTGTCCCTATGGGCGTTTGGGCGACGCCCGAAGGGCATTTTCTTCATACATCGCTCGCTTTTTCGAGCCAGTCCGTTCCTGTCTAAAGGGCATTATTATTGAACTTAGTGCAATAAACATTGACCGATAATCTGATACATGGCTATCTAGCCCCCTTAAAATGTTCAGTAAATTGAAATTTAAGAGTCAAACCTTTACAAGGAGAGAAAACTAGCTTTCGAATTTAGTTTTCAGGATCTTTATTTTGACATCAATCCGGCCTTTCTAGCATGGGTGACAGTTGCGCTTCACAGTCTATATAGCCTTTGTGAGTGCTGAGAAACAGCAGCCGGAGAATTCATACAATCGGCTTGCGGTGACAGACAAAAAATGGTAATTTATGCTGCCGAATGCTTTCGAAGCATTAGATGTTGTTCGCCTCGAGTGGTAGACCGAGTGAGATAATTCGAATATTGTGCCTAAACAATCATTTTTTCAACTCGGTATCATCACACTCAGCTTGTAGCCTTGTGCAACAATCTACACACCTGGTGACAAAGAAAGCAATTAGGGGCTGTCCATAAATGACGTCTACCAAATGGTCGGTGTATCGAGATTTGGTCAGAGCTGAATTTCTATTTTCGTCACTAGTGCGCAAAAAACTTTTCTCACACGCCTAACGAACATATCGAAGGTATTAGTGAAAAAGTCTTCATTCAATTGACATCAAACATCTGAATTGAGCACCATAATTTTATTGACTGTCTATCTTGATCACAACTCCTAAATGGGGATAGGTATGAGCAATCAGTGTATGAGATGAAACGGACTGATATGATCGCTTGTTTTGGCAGTTACGTCAGGCTGTAAATAAAAGTCGTTCGATGTAGTATGATTTTTTGAATTTTATTTTCATAAAAGCGTTTCTTTTAACAATTTTTTTTTCTTTCTTCTTTTTTGATTAGTTTAACTTATTGTAAATAATTTTCAATTAATTTAAACTTACAGTCGAAAAAGCTTCATCATTTCTCACTTCACTGAAATTTAATTTCCCGTATAATTCATTTCCCTTCAATATGAACAACACTTTTTGTTTGACATTTGATTTTTTTGTGAGATTCACACAACTTAAATTCATAAATCAATGGCTTGGCCAAAGCCGATCATTTTAAATTTCAATTGTTCAGAACTTAAATAACTGAGGACAATTCCGAAGGGAAACAAAAACATAACCTCGAATATATATGCCGACATGGGCTAAGTTTGATCTTTGAACTGTGATGCTTCACATAAATACTTGATATTGCTGGTTCATTTGTTCGTTCTTGTTTCAGCATGCCGATAATATTATTAATGAAATACATGTCTCGAGTCAGATTGATCTGGTCCTGCAGTCTGGTTAACCTGATCGTCTGAACCAGATCTGACTTCATTTTTTTTTTCAAATACTGACCTGACCTGATTTCTGTTAATAACTACTCTCCAGATTTATCTCTGAAAAACTGATCGACAACTTCCAAACCTAATCAGGCAGATTCTTAGAAAATCAGGTTCAGGAGAGAGATGTAATATTGGCTCTTTCATTTCCAGGTTAGGTCGGCCTGTTATTTATAAAAATTCAAACTGAAAAAATAGAAAATGTTCGGCTGGAAGCTTCACTCAGATCGGATTTTACAACATAATCGTTAAGAACTCAGGGTTGTTGTTCATAAAGTCTTTACAATTCTCTATCCTAATTCGTAAATTTAATAATTTCCCTTTTTCAATTTAAGTTTGTCATTTTTTGTTCGAGGAAGACTTTCTTCTAATTTTAATAATTTCTATTTCATTTGTTAATTTTATATTCCTAGTGTGCCATTTTGTTCTTAAGAAAGCTGCTTCAGAATCAGAAGCGTGTAACATTTTAACTCTAGCTTAATTTAACGAAAAAATTGTGACAATTGATGCAAATAACAATGGTAAAACATAAGAAGCAAATTTTATGTTCACAGGCAAATTTGGGTTATTTAAAAGCGCAACTCTGGACGTTGTTTACTACAATGGTAAAAATTTGTGCGATAAAAACTTCCGGGCGTACGGGCAGTTTGTCTTTTTCTTTGCAAATCTTATTTTCGAAATAAATGTCGACGAACATGTTTGCTGTTTCAATTGAAACGTTTAGCTGAAGCTGCATTTCACCGAACGCTAAATAATTCGCTTGATTGAACTGCAACTGGAGAGATATTACGGTCGTCGTTTTCTATCGGTAGAATACGGGTTGTCCATTTGACTGGAAGATGTCGTTGCAACAAACTGGTATCATCAGAAAAGAAATTAAATTTTTATTCGATGGATTTTAAATCAAATGAAACGCCATCGTATAGCGAATGATGTTAGGACACCGGAACAGTAGTTGGTTTTTCACTCAGTGATTCGCTTGACGTTTGTTATCATTCCATCGGGTTCGAACTCAAAACCCTTACCACCAAGCAAATATTGCACCGATTGAAAAACCAACTACGACGGCATTTCATTCGGCTTTAAAAGGAGTATTTTTTTGATGGCACCAGTTTGTTGCAACGCCATCTTCGAGTCAAATGGACAACCCGTATTCTATTGGTAGAATTGATATAAAATTGAGGAAAGAAAACGACAGCCGTAATATCTCTCCTGGGTGAGAAAATGCATTAAAAGATTGAGTGAGTGCGCAAAGTATTGTTTGCTTTGTTTTTTTGTGTGAAAAAAAGGTGTTAGCCGAGAAACTTGTGAGAATTACCGAACATGCGAGCTGAAGGATCTCTAGAATATTTTGTCTGCATTGAACTATAATCTCCCATTTACCCATCTAAGACAAAGCCGTTTATCTCGATAAAACTGATCTGTCCTCGCCACATAAAAGAGCGTATGCACCTCTGTCCAAAACTTTACACAACAGGTGTGCCAGCATTTTTAATGAGCTGTAAACTTTTTCCAAGCAAAGAATGGGTTTGCAGTAAGCTTGCAAAATACGTCGATTTTTCTTTGGGCTCTGCGATTTGTGACGCAAACTCGTTGCTGTGCTCTTCGAATCCTTTGCTCGAGTCAGTCTTCACATCTGATTCGTTTCAGTTTTTTGAAGTAGTCGCTCAGAATTCGTTCAGTTCCCAGCCGCCATAAAAAATTTCTGTTCGAAGATAATCAATTAGCTCTACCGTCGCTGTCAGCAACACTCTAGCAAATAGCTGCACCTCTGTCAAATAATGCTTCTTCGTGTCAATGCAGTAAGCTACTTCGAATGGAATTTAAGTGTCGTTTCTCGGTCGTCATTAAGTATTTCTCTCACAAGGCAATTAAAAATTTAAAAAAAATATTTCCAAAGAAAACAATCATTTGATTTGGGTATCATCATTAGGCAACCCCTCAGTGGACTAGTGTTTAAAGCGAGACATTTTTGTTTCTATAATTTAAACATAAAAAGAATTTGATTCTAAAGCGTGTGATGCGTTGTGATGCTTAAACTAATTAATTTCTTTTCCATTTTTTTGTTTTTGTGAGATGCGTTCGTGCAGTCTTCCGAATTATAAATTTAAAATGTTTCTCTATGATACCATTAAACGTAACGTTTTAATTTATTATTACAACCCAATGCTTAAAAATTAGACGATTTTAAACTTAGAACTAAACTAAAAATAGTAACACACGGGATGTCGTCGGCTCGACATAATCTATATTTTGTAACAAATTTCTCTAACAAAAATTTAATGAGTCGCGTCGTTAAAAATTACATTTAAAACGAACATATTAATCTGTCCGTTCTCGTCAAGCTCAGATATGTTGTTTGTCTCAATTTCGAACGGGAATTTTAAAATATTTTTTCTTTGTTCGTCGTCACCACCACACAATTTTCGATTTACGATCACTCGGAACTGAGTACACTTTTATAATATCGTCTCAGCGTTTTATGTTTGAATAGCTGGCACGAATTCGAAATGAAGTTACAAAATGTGATTGAAATGTGGTTGGCTATTTTGGCAATTTGTCTTACTTATTAAATGAGTATAAATGTCGGTAAATGAGTGATGAGTTTAACTAGATACTACAAGTATTGGTCAGGGAAAACAAAATTTCATCATGAGGAATGGTTACTCAACGTGCACTCTATTACCGTTGGCGACTTAACATTTATGACTAAAAGGAAAAGGAGAGTTTGGCGGTGGTAGGGAATTTAAAGCCACAATTGTTTCCAGCAGTTCAGCGAATTGGTTTCCATAAACTTTTCTGCTTGTACGATTCTAAATGTCATACATTCAAAGGCTCCGAACAATGTAACTTACTATTCATATACACGAGCGACAACGTTGATGTTGCATGTGGATTGGATCGAGATAACTCGTAACGATCGAACTTTCCATAACAAATTTTTGAGGAGTGTTGGACACTAAGTGACTTCTCGTCAGGACAATAACTATCATTCGGTGTTACGGCATATTCATTATATAGACGAACCGTATCCAATAATCCATTACATGTAATGAGCATGATACGACAATGACTCAAAAAACGTTAATTCATTGTATGACGGACATAACTGTGGCGTAAAAGCAATATTGATAGAAATATGAGGACCCGTACGAGTGGTGTACGAGCTAGGTGTCCACAAAACACATGAATTTTGAAGCTACATTGCAGCAATGCATCTTTAAATCATTCCATTCAAACTCATCTCTGAACTATCTTCCATTGAAATTACTTACAGGAATAATGAAAGACCGATTCGAAGTCTAATTAAGAATTGAACTCTAGAAACAAAACCACAATTTTATGACATTTGATATTCATGGAAATTTACTCCAAATATCGCCAAAAGAAATCTTCAATCACAGTACGGCCGAGTAGTTCTATTCAGGCTCACTCCACTCGCCGTAACTTTCAATCCCGTTATCCAATGTTGATGAAAAATATCCTGGATTTATGTGGTCAACAACTTTCATTTTCGCCATTTATCAACGTTGTACGGTCAACACTTCCGTAAATCTATGCGAGAGATCTTGACCAGCCCCAGAAATATCACTAGTGCGACCATCTGGTCGGGCTTGACCTATTTTGCTGTTTTAAGTTCGAAGATGAGCAAAATCGGTCGAGCCGATCCAGAGATATTGTCGAATTGATGCTATTTTCGACGTGGTTTCTCGCATATATTACCGGCGCTATTACTCGCACAAAGTTCACAGATGGTGCTATACCAACTCAGGAAACGTTTGTCAAAATCGGATTTCGGGCTTGAAAGTTAGAGGGCATAGAGTGAGCATAAGTTGAGCTACTCGGCCGTTCATGGAAGGTAGAGTTTTGTTGTCGATAGTTCGAGTGAATTTCATCCGATTTTAATGATTTTTTATGTTGGCCTTTCGGTGGCTTACAAAATGGCCGCCAGCCGCCATTTTGGAATTTTGATTTTGATGAGTTCTTCTTCGGAGTTTTATTTTAAAATTAGACTTCATACGGGTCTATCGAGATTGCTGTAAGCAATTTTAGCAAGGGATTAGTTGAAATAGAATGATTTAAAGATGGACAACCTGTTATATGTCGTATATTACTCGTACGGGTCCCCCTTACGCTTTTATCGCGGATTTGGTATTTTTGAGTAGCCGGAAAGGGTTTCCACTAACTCCAAGCACACGGCTTCGATGTGTTGCAAACGTATAAAACTTTCGTACGAGTCTACGTACATTGTGTTCATAGCTTCACATATTACAATTCCGAATCATAAGTGTAATTGTGCATGTCATGCAGAAAAATTACCACCCCCACCATACCGAATATGCAACTCTCGTTTTCTCTTTTGTTAAGTTAACGTTAGGTTTTGTATTTATCGTCATGTGTAATGTGGTCTAACATTTGGTGCAATTAAATTCTACTACAAACTAATAGATCGAATCACCGTAAAATAAAAAATTTGTCATAAAAAAGAATAAAAACTTTCAAGTCCTACGAGTAAAAATGTGGTCAGAATTATTACAGAAACAACAAAATTCCATTAATTCTAAAAAATTTCCTTAACATCTATTTACAGCCCTGGAACAAAATGTTTCGTTTGCTTGTTCGTCATCATCTCTTTTTCTTGTCTACTACTTAACGAAACTTATAGATCGAATCGAAATATGTTCTTAACTTTTCACAATCACTTTCTGGTTTAAATTTCTGGTTTTGTTTAATGTATTGTAGCAATACGAACTAAAATTACTTGGCTTTCACGTATCGTAAAAGCACTGCGTCCTTATCACACTTACTACAGCACAGACGAAAGCGGCTTCGACTTCCCATTTTTACTCACTTGAGCTTTAATGCCTGTAAAAAGACAAGAAAATTGTTCGGTTGGTTCGTTTGTTTGTTCTGAATTTTCCAATTACACAAAAACAGATGTGAAGGTAACAACTCAATTCAATTACATTGCAATGACAACAAAAACGATTTTATCATAACACTCAATTCAACAACAACAAACTGTTGATATGGAACATAAATATTAATCGAATTTGCTTGTCATTTAAAGTAATTGAAATTTATAGAGAAAAAAAAGTAAAGAAAGAAAATGAACGACGGCTGTCAATTTCATATCTCTTTCTTGTTTTCCACTTCTATAATTCTAAAGCTGCAGTGAACACAAGGCACACACACACACAACTAACACAGCAAGTGGTGGCATATTTGTATCAATTTTATTGAATTGAACACAGACGAGAGAAAAGTCTGTGGGCGTCAAAAGGAAATATTGGATAACGAGACTCCGGTATAAGAAGATGATTATTGAGAATTCTCATTTCCGCTTGTTATAATCAAAAAGAGGCGCACAGAAATTGGAAGTTACATCAATCGTTCAATTTCCTATTCAATTTTACAGATGAAATTCCGTCTCCAAGTGCAACCGGTAGCTTTAAAAGATCAAGGATTAGATGGCAAGTAGGTTGGATGAATAATTTAGTTAGTTGGGTCACAGTTTGGATTCACAGCACAACTTCATAAGGTTTAGATCGAATCCATCGCTAATGCTGAGGACAGACGAGCAATTTTGCGGTGCTGAGGTTGACAATTATGCTGCGATTTCAATTGTAATCCGATTTTCACCGCCTCCATAATAAAAACCGCAGCATTATTGTCAACCCCACCAATGCTCGTGTGTCTTCAGCTTGAAAGTAATTGAAAGTTGTATCTGATTTGAGAGGCGATGATGTGACTTCGGAAGATTTGAAATATGGAAAAGTGTCGTATGTAATTGAGGGTGGCAATGCAATTACATGGACTCACGATGGAGATTTCGCGGAGTTGTTTGTCTTAGACATCGATCTAAGAATACCTAGATTTGCAATGTTAAACAGCAGTTTGAAAACAAAATCTTTTTGGATGTGTGTGTGATAATCGTGTACCCAACGACGCCGTCGTCCTAAAGTAGGCGCTAAATTCAAACTTATTCAATTTGTATGAAACGTACGTTGTGTCGAGTTCCATCTCACAGAATTTGTACAATGTCACACGACGTTCGTTTCAATTTTGTGTAGTTGTGTGCGTGATATGTTAGCGCTGGAGTGTTGTTCGACATTGCAACCCTCTGGTCTGAGACGTTGTTACAACCATCGTGCTTTTGATGATGGTAAGACTGAAATGCCAATTCAATTGACTCAATTGTGACTTGTTTTTGTTGTCTAAAGAGAACGAAGAATTGAAAAACTACGGCGGTTTGACAACGTCTAAATGTTCTAGTTAAAGTACTTGGATCTTCGAACCGTTGAGGGAACATCCATAAATGACGTTCTCATTTCAGTGTTGCCATACTTGGCTTAACACAGCGCAGTTAATGCGGACGCAAGATGATTTTGATTCGTTTCGCCAGAGCGTAAATTTTACCGCCGACTT
>JANTFA010172970.1:0-19100 GCA_026413405.1 Phytosciara flavipes
CTCACTTCGTTCGGGCTACAACTCGCGAAATTGCCTAAAATCAATCGTCCAAAGCAGGTACACAAATGACTATTACTCGTTTGAACAAAGTTTGCTGGATCTTTCAGAAATCTTTTCCTTGATCAATATTGTCATCATTGTTGACTTGCCGCCTGTCATATCATATCAACAGTTTTTTTTATCTGGTCTATTACTTCCTTTGATCAGAATATTTTCAAAGTATCGATTTCAAATCTTTTACTTCAGGTTTTCGAGCATGAATTTGGTTTTATAAGACCGAGAGGTCGGTCGGAGATTTCCATTTATTTTTTGTCATTCTTATCGATAACAGATGTATAGCCGTACGCTACAGGCCAACTACTAAACTATTCGTTGTATTGAAAAATCTAAGCCATCAGATCAGCATGCCCAATTCTCACTATTACAAATGTAAGACCTCACAGTCCCGAAACCTTGTACGAGGCTAGCATAGTACTAGTGTATGTGGGGAGCAACATTTTATCCAATTTCCCCTAAAATATACAAAATCTCAACAGAATAGCCTTCAACACAGCTTGGTAGATACAACAACAACAACAACAGCCAGAAACGAATGGAAACTCGCAAATGAGATAAATGAAACACGGAAACATACGCACACGTGAGAGGTTAATAAAATTAGCACGCGCGTTCGTTTCCTATTTCTATCATTAATTGAATTACGTTCACCAGTGAAACTTTATTGTTTTGCGCTATTTAATTCGCTTTATGGGTGAATGGTTAACATAATAATATTAAACGAACTATCTCTTGAGATTATAAATGATGGCCATTTTGGTGCATGACTTTTAGAAATGATTAATGAATTGAATATGAACAGAATATAGTGTACCAAACAATCAATTCATTCTCAATTTTTTGTACGGCAGACGTATCGCTATTATACTCGGCAATTCTGTTACTTCGTTTGTATGAAGTATTCCGTTTGGTTCGATTCGAGGTCTTTTACTTTTACGTCCGGCTGTCTGTTCCAAAAATAAAATTCGACTGACTGACTGATACATACTTTTCAATAGTTGATATTTCTATACATTATCAATGAACGAATCAATACCAGCAGGCCAATCGAATGTACACAGATAAGTTGGGTGCTGATGAATAGCTGATCATAGTTAATATTTAAAATATCAAATTTTGTATTTGGTAGTTGATGGCCACCAAAATAATTGTCAGCAGAGACGTTTACTACTCAAGAGCTGCGCATCGACTGATGTTTTTATTCGAACTGTTTGCCTATTTATAACTTCAATATTTGGTAGTTGTCAGATAAATTGACATTCTGAATTGTAGTGCCACCATGAGCAAATAAAAATTATCGGATATCCACCATGGGCAAATACAAATTATCTGATAGTCAGTAGCTCATAGTCGACATTACAGTTTGAAATTTTGGTAGCTGGTAGTTGACTACCGCAATGATAGCTAAAGATTCAAATAATTGTCAGCAGATATGTTGCAATTATTCTGCCTGCTTGTTTATTTACAACTTGAATATTTGGTAGTTGGTAGTTGTCAGCTGGATTGACATTCTAAATTACAATGCCACCATGAACAAGTCAACTCAACACTAATGGCAAAGTATCTGATTTCTGTTAACCGACAGCCCATAGTCGACATTCCAATTTTAAAATTTGATAGTTGACTACCGCAATGATATAGTTGACGACTCTAAAAATTGTGAACAGAAAAGTTTTCTTCATCATCAGGTCTGTTCTTGTTGTATAAAGCTAATGCTATGCCTAATCAATCGGTGATTGAGGTCATCATTGTCGAGAACAGATGGCTACACCGTTTCTGAAAGTATATAGAATGCTACACTTCACGACGACAAATTTTCGCTCGCTGCGGCCGTCTTTATTTGTACATTGAAGTGGTTTTTACAGTAACCAGTTAACGCCAATGTCCAAATTAACCAAAATTTGGTGCAAGAGAGATGAAAAAAAAGAGAACGAAAAGGTCTTCCATGCTCCCTTCCACCAACATTTTTTCTTCCCGTTTTGTACAGCAGAACTGTAATACAATTTTCCCCATTTACATTTCGATTGAAGTAAACTGGGAAGCCAAAACAAAAAATCATGAATAATGTGAAGCTTGCGGAACGAAAACATGACTCAAACAATAGGAAAGCAAAACCGTGAATGGGGATCAGTCAACAGACTCAAGAGTAGAGATGCATTTAAATACGAAAACATTAGGTTTCATGTTATGATTCAACGTCTAGTAAACAACAGAGCTTTTTATGTTTCGTATATATAATTTGGACAGCTTGCTGAAAAATTGAATGAGTGGCGACGTGTGTGAGATGATAATCCAAATCCATGTGCAATGTGTGGCATATATTATGTTTGAATAGAAGCCACATTGTGTAAACATCTTCGGTTAGAACTTAATCCGAAATAAAAACAATTAATATTTATACTCGTCGCCCTATATAAACTACTCAACCAACGCTTAAAGTTGAAGACACGAAATGTTCACAATAATAAAGAAGAACACTTTTCAAGAACAGAGCTGTTGACCCCGACTAAGTAATGTCTAGAGATATACATTTCGGTTCCCATAACAATGCCTCTATAAATAGAAAACGTTAGCCACATTCGATGGCACGTGCATTATAGGTACATCTATCTATCAAACCCTCATACCCGACCGACCGTAAAGACAAAACTATAGCATTAGGTTTAGTTTCATATATCAATTTTCGGCGTCAAGCTGATGGAAAGGGATTCTGTGTTCATCAATAAATGTAAATATTAAACAGCAACTCCAACGCAAAGCCGCCCCCGAGACAAATACATTTTAAATTGAACACACTGTAGGGTGTGTATACATAACCTGAATTAAATTCCAAAATTTCCCTAACGATTTAAATCAAAGTCTAAGTTAAATATCTCGCATCAACCTATACTACAGCGTAGCAGGACGATTACAAACTTTCTGCTGGAAATATACAGCCGTGAATATTGATTTTTTTCTTCTTTAATTTCCTTTTTCGGTAATTTAAATATTAAAAAGTTTACTCTTTCGATGAGATTTCATCGTCAGAACAACCTCCACTATTTAATTTCCTATTGCCTTCGGAGCCAGCGTTAAAAGGTAAAATTTTTAACATAAAATATAAATGAGAAAGTGGAGAACCAACAATGCCTTCGTTTTAACGATTTTTTTCTCCATTCATTTTTTCTAAAATCAGATTTCCAACGGAATCGCAACTTGTTTTCTGAGTTATGGGACATTATTTATGGGTTCGTTTTATGCTGCGAAATTATAGTTTGTAATTGGATTTACTTTTATCAACAACAGTGGTGATAGAACTATAGTAAACTCTTTAGTCCCGTGAAACAGTTTCTATGGAAAAAAACGTCGCAGCCAGCCAGCAAACTAAAGTGAATTATGCAAAAGCTGCCTCAAATGTTCTGTAAAACTTTTCGTCAATTAGTGACAGCACGAAAAAGTTTCCAGTGGAATAAGTAACGCAATAAAGAGAAGAGGACCTAGTTGTGGAAAACATCAAAAAATTCACAATTTTCATTATTTTGTTCATACACTTCAAGCTTAATAGAGTTTTGAATAGACTGTCCATAAATGACGTTCACTGTTGAGGGGTGGATGGGTGGTCTGGCCAAGTGTGACACGTCATGTTAAAGGTATAGGGAAATCGTGGACGTCATTTACGGACAGCCTCTAGGAAAACCTTACAACGTAACACTCGAACGTCAACCTATGTATTTATACATGCGGGCTTTTCGTTAAGTGTGATGCAGAAACATAGTGGATCTTTCGACGTTATTACTTTGTAAGGTTCACAACGAAGAGAACACAATGAGTAAAGTGTCCATTTTCAATGATATTCTTTATTGTCTCTACTGTCCTGCCAAGAGCTTTTGCCATCTGTCAAGGATTTGTGTTAGGCTATAGCACTAGCATGAACTCTACTTTGGCAAACGTCACATTAGCCTTCAAATGGTTGAATGTATTGAGACTAAGATTGTATGCATTGTGTGTACACAGAACACCTTATGATTCCATCAGCCTCTGAATGTTTTTATGTCCATGCCGAGAACCAGTGCCCAATCAAGAGGTGATGCACTTCTTTGAACTAAATTAAATAAATCGCATATCGCATGGAACTAAGCCGACCTCTGTGATGCCCAGTGCCCGGCTTAAATTTTCTTTATTCAATCAATACGAAACCATTCGGCCCATTTGAGCCTACTCAGACTTATTTCTTCCGTTTTAGTATATCAGAGATGTCATGTTAACGGAGACATTTTTAAGTAACTCGTGCAAATGGTCTTCTTTGGCAAACTTTTGTTTTCCTTGAAAGCTGCGTGTTTTGAATACGTTGAAAACTCGCGTAGATCTGTAAAACCTGCGTATGTTGACCACCCAAGGGACTGGTCAACTTACGAAGGTAGTCAACGTAGACAGTTTTTGTGCCACATTAACAAAGAGTATCTTTTAGTGTCGTCCCATCTACGGCTCAAGAAGTGCGTCACCTCTCGTATCAGCCAATACGAATCACCAAACTATCCCCTGATAATCATTCAAAAAAAACCCTCAAAATCATCAATTAACCACCAAATGATTTTTCTGTAAAAGAGTGATTCACCCCTCTTATATGCTAGGAGAAACTAGGTTTAGTGACTGAATTGAAAAAGACCATCAAATTTTAATGAGCCTTTACAGATGATTCAGAAGCGTTCATTAAACAACAGACTCCATTAATGTGAACTCATAAACTTCGCATCGCTGAAAAAGTTTTCTTTTACAATACCTCCTGACGCTGTCCTTTTTTCCGCGAATAAATTCACCTCACCCTCATGATAATTTACGAATCTAAAATGGTAATTTCGTAAACTGGCGAGTTTTTTTCTTCTGTCGAATTACATTTTTAGGTACGAAATTACGAATGCATGAGACACATTATGCTATACTCCCAGTAAATCACTCGTACGTTCCATACATGGAACCACTTACGAGACTGCACTGCAATTACGTTGCATTTATAATGAAGTGAAAATAACTGCCCAGCCCAAAAATGTAAAATGACAAAAAACAATTTGATGAACATAATTACCCTTGGTGCACAGACACACAGTGTACTATTCACCCCCTAATGACTACATTATTATCTCTGAGTAGTTCGTTCAGAGTAATTAAATTGCATTATTGCTAATTACTCCTCCACATATCATATAGAACACTGTCATTATGTTATAGGTCGCAGAAATAATGTTTTCATACAAAATTAATCTACGCATAAAATAACTTACCGCAACCCAGTTGTAATCTCCATAGCGCCATTAAAATTGCCAATATTCCAACACGTAAGTGCAGCCCTAAGGAGGCAAGAGAATGCGGCTTTTCGTTCATCGTGCGTTGGTTGACTAATGATGAAATGAGTTACCCATGAACAAACCTGATTGAATAACAAACGAAAATTGTGGTTCGTTAAATATATATGGCTGATTCAACATCGTGTATAATATTTGAAAGGTCATTGAATGCACGTGGCAAGGTCATCAGTCAGTATAAATTCAAAGCCGCTTCGGGCTGCCATTTAGTTTAATGTGTTATACTTCATGATTCATTTCAATTTTGTATATTAGATTCCGTGAATGTATTTTGAATGTTTCCACAATTTAATAGACGAAATTCCTTTTCGACCATTCGATCACGCTAGCTTTTCGTGGTACTTCTTATAAAAAATATTTGTTTTACAAATAGACGTAAATATAGATTAACAACGTTAAAAGTTCAATGGCCCTGAAGAAGGTCTCTCAATTTATATTTTTGTTTGACACAGACGCTTTTCCAGACGGAGAAGTGGTTGGCCCTTGGCTTTATTTACAATCTGGTTTCAGCTCACCACTGCTTTCTGGTAATGAGGAATCTCGCGCCAGCGTCATTCACAATGACTCACAAAGTGACATTTTCCTGATACAAAATGTGTCATTCTGTGAATCGTTGTGAATGACGCTGGCGCGAGATTCCTAGCAGTCGTGTTCCTGCTAGTAGGGGTGCTACAACTCTCTGTTGAAATTCAGATGACTCTTTGAGTCCAAATCTACAGGCATCGACCTAAGAAAGTCTAGATACGCAATGTCAAACGAGTTGCATATCACCCAATTTTCAAGAAATCACGCGACCTTCGTTTCAATTTTATGTATGCTACACGTTACTTTCAAGATAGTGACTGCCGGCACAGATGTGATACGATCTTCATCTAGCCGGGGTGATGCTCTAACTTTCAGTCAGTTATCATAGTATCAAGTTTATCGACAGTAGAGCCTGTGCTCGACCATTCCACAGTTAATTCTCACATCATCCAACAGAGCTTACACTCTTCCATTTCCCGACTCCTATTTCACGTTAAGTGATCCTTGATAGTTTAGCTATCGACAAGAGAGCTGTTTCGGCCTTGGCATTCTACGGCGGCTCAAGGACAGTGTCGAACTGACCGTCTTCAGTTGCTATGTAGTTCCCTTTCACAAGACAGCATTGCGAACTCAAACGAACTCGTAATAAGTGACTTATTATAAGTCGCACATCAACCACGACTTCTAGCTGCACGCTGCACTACTTACTTACTTACTTACTTAAGTGGCACTACAACCCATTATGGGTCTTGGCCTTCTCCAACATGCTTCTCCAACTGGACCTATCTGCAGCTAACGTCTCCCAACTGGTTACTCCGACTGATCTCAAATTTGCCAAAGCTGCGTCGCACCATCTGGACTTTGGTCGACCTGCACTCCTTTTGCCTTCCGGTTTGGACTTCAAGATTTTCTTCGGAACGCGATTGTCATCCATACGCTGCACATGACCGAGCCATCGTAATCGATTGACCTTTGTTGTTCTGACGATGTCCGGCTCTTTGTAAAGCTGCATGAGCTCATGATTAAATCGCCTGCGCCATCGGTTCTGGTCAAATACTGGTCCAAAAATTGTCCGCAGTACCTTTCTTTCGAACGAGTGTAACAATTGTTCCTCTTTCTGTGTCAAACACCACGACTCCGAGCCATATGTTACAATCGGTCTGATCACAGATTTGTATAGTGCGCATTTCGAATTACGGCTCACTGTTTTGGACTTCAAGATTTTGAGCAGACCGTAATAACTTCGATTTCCGAGAGTTATCCGGCGCTTGACTTCGTCCATCACGCTGTTGTCAGTATTGAGCTGCGATCCAAGATATACGAACTCGTTGACCCTCTTGAATGTGTGTGTACCAATTGTTACGCTCTGCTCTTGTTGTCGGCTCGATGGTGTGACAACCATGTACTCCGTTTTCGCATCATTCACTTTCAACCCGAGTTCGGTACCCCTTGTATCTAAGGCCACGAATTTCTCTTTAACAACATCCATGTTTCGTCCAATAATATCCAAATCATCTGCAAATCCAAGCAATTGACTGGACTTGGTGAAGATGGTGCTGCTTGTATCCATGTCCATAGTTCGGACGGCTGCTTCGAGAATCAAGTTAAAGAGCAGCGTCGCGAGAGGGTCTCCTTGCCTTAGTCCTTCCTCTATGTCGAAAGCGTCTGAGTATTTATTCCGTATTCTTACTCGGCCGTTCGATCCAATCAGTGTCAGTTTAGTTAGTGAGATCAGTTTTTCGGGAATACCAAATTCCTCCATGACTCTCCATAACTTTTCCCTGATAACACTGTCGTATGCTGCCTTGAAGTCAACAAACAATTGGTGTAGCTCAATGTTGTACTCCTGCACGCTGCACTACAACATTAACAAATGTATTCTTTTAACATAATTTTGAGTGAAATTTCCAGGAGACAAATTTTTGGAGCTTTGAATTTCATTTGAACGCTTCTGAAGAACTTTATGGTTGCGCGTGGGTTTGCGTGTCATAAATCGTGGGCGAGGATCTCACACACTCTGAAGTTCTTGGCTTCCTTTCCAGAACCTCTTATTTTTACATTCTTGACAATATTCGATAAAAAACCTGCGAACACACGGCGTAAACATTGTTCGTCCTTTTTTCGGTATATATTTTGCTAAAATTTACGAGTCTTTAGGGGAATCATCACTTTGTTGAGAAGCATACGTTGAGGCGATTTCTATTTGCCATTTATTGTTTCGTCGACGATACATTTGGGCAAGTGTCGAATTGACTGTGATAGTTTCATCCGCTGTGAGATGGACGAACAATTGTCGCAAATTTGCATAAACTGCTCATTCGTCTCAGAGTAGATGGAACGGTGACAGATAATTCTATTTTTCTACATTTTCTAAATAAGACAATGAAACAATAAAGCACGCCAAAATGTAGGCTATAATATTAGCGAAGGACTGATCTCCTAAAGTTATAGAGTAAGAATCTTCACTGAACAAATACTTAGAAATCAACTGCGGGCGCTGTCGTGAGAAAATCTATTACTTCATTGAGTCTAAAATAGTCTTCAAATCTGATTGTTATCTCGGATTAATTTTGTTCAGAGTATTATGCAACGATTTAGGTATACACACAAACTTAAATTATGAATTTAAATCCAATCAGAAAGCTTTACTAATTTATCAAAAATTTCCTTCCGCTGGTTTTGATTCATTTATTTTTTGTGCATTAATGCTGTTAGTTTTGCGTCATTTCGCTCAAAAGATTTCCTCATATCCTTTGAAAACTCTGCAAATTCGCTATACACAAAATATGGAAGTTTTACTCTTGTGTGTGTATGCACTGGTGTGTTCCGTGTGGCATGGCTTGCAGATATGAAAAACTTTTCACCAAAGTTCGTAAAGGTATGCTTTTGTGCTGGAATAACTTATAAATTAGTTTCGAGTTTAAGCAATGGATAGAATAATTTTTGTAATAAAATGGTTTCCACTTTTCGGTATTATGTAGTTGAACACACACATGGAGTTTTCTTACATTCACATTTCGTGCCATGCACACCCACAATGGATTGGATATTCTAGCGAGGATGATTTGAATAATATATCAACAAAGTCAATCCATATGAATGGCAAGAAAATTGTTTTCTTCATGACAAAGACAGAATTAACATCATTTCGTTTCGATTAGATGATTTGACAGAAAATAAATAAAGAGCTCAGAGAAGCTTGGTCAGTGGAAAAGTCTTACTTAGTGAAGTTTGCTTGGTAATGGATCTATCACCCACGGTTTTTCTTGTTTATGCACAATGAGTGACGTTCGCAATGGCAAACAATTGCAGTTGAGAGCTTCTTATTGGAACAATTTTCCAATGAATTATTCAATTGACTTGGGCACCATTCTCAAATTACGCACTCTATAAACTAGCTCCACAATCCGCTATATAAGTTAAAGGTATAAAGATACCAACCACTCTGTCACGAAATTACGAGTGAATTTTGAATGTTCCAAAATTTTCCTTTTTTGATGATTGTGGGTGGTGGGGCGGTTGCATTGTAGGTATTGAAGTGCATGAAAATTTCAATTCTTGTTTGGTGAATGGTTTTAATTTTGAAAGATAGCGAGATATTTCCATTAAATTAGTCGAAAGAAACAATGGCAACCAACTGGAATGATATAATTGTTCATCGTAAAATTCCGAATTGTCGGCCCGTTTGTTTATTATACAGACATACTACGCTGATTCTGACATTAGCATTTTAACACAGCCCGACCAGCCCACTGTCCCACAGCACATCCCAATGAAGACAATAACGTTTGTGTTTGACGAACACACAGTATAAAACTATGGTGAAAATGGTGGCATTTCTTTTGCCTATTGAATCTTTTATGAATCTTTTCTCGTTTTGAGTCTCTCTTTTTTGCGTTGGTCGTAAAATTCTTCGCACGCCATTGGACCCGAATTATATTGCTTATAATGCCGTTTGACAAAGACATTCTCAGCATTGAATGGATAGGTGTATGGAAAGGGGTTTGCAAAACTTTTGCTGTCATTTTGTAAGCCGACATGTTTGAACTAATGGACAGCGTACGGGAGTTCCATGTATAGATGTTTGATTGGAAATTATTCACCCATCCGATTCGACTAACAATGGCCCGATTATATTGCCGATCATTGTAATAACATCGAACATTATTATTAACGTTTTTATAAACCCGAAAATGTTTTTAATGAAAATGGTAATTCGCACACACACATAGTGTGTGTGTGTGTGTCTGGGTTTGTATGCTGAAGCAGGCACAATCTGCGGATACTTTTATTCCAACAACAACAACAATACGTACAGCAAACAGCTATTGGTTTTATTGCACCATGGGGAATCCCTCGGAATATTTTCCATTTAGATACTCCTATAACTTGGTGTGTGTATAAACACACACACACACAATGCATGAATACATAAATACGCATTGAGACTTGAATAGTGATGTAGTCGGGTGTAATGGAGAATGTATTCAGTAGACACGTACAATATGAAAGCTGTAGCGCTGGTCATTCTGTGGAATTAGGTTGATTGTAATATGGACATGTATAGGGAGAGACTATCGTAGATCAGGAATATTGTTGGAATCGATTGGTAACGGCGATAAAATCCTCGTTATACCATTATGTTTGTATTGACAGTTTTATGGTGACGTTGAAAAGCATAAACAACGTTTTGGTCAACGCACTCCAAGCATGAGTTGAAAAGTGAACGGCTGTCAGATGGATACTATTTCGTATGTTTGTTTAGGTGAAGCAATTCCAAAACTAAGTTGAAATTTTGAAATGAAAAATTAATCCATAACAATGCCGGATGGTGGATTCGAATCATTGGGTTGTGAGCTCATACAATAATGACGTCCACATAAGAGGGGAGAGGGAGGTTCGAAAAAACGAGGCAAGCCATGTTGTAGGCATAGGAAATATGTGAACGAAAGGGGGAAGGGGGGTTAAAAATAATCTGGAAAACGTGTGGACGTCATTATTGCACGAGCCCTAATGTGTCAGCTCTCTACACCATCATTGCGGCTATCTCGTAATATTTTGTATGAAAACGTGTTTTACAGTCAGTGTTTGTAATATACATGCCACACTGTCAAGTTTCAATAAACTCCATTTAGGGTACCACTCATGCTTGGAGTTGCTTTGCTTCGGTTCGCAATAAAAAACGCAATTGCGATATGTTAACAATGGAAACTCAATTAGCTTTTTCTGAAATCGCCGGGAAAAATTTGAAATTTTTATGATTCCTTTCTTTGCACAATGCACATTGCTCCTTTGGATAAACACACTCACTTTTCAAATTGGTTTGTCGGGTGGTGGTTGTTGCTGTTGTTCTTCTTTTCCTTTTTATTATTTTATATGTTTATGATGGAAAGCAAAATGCTTTTGCCCGTATGCACATTGCACACACTCATATGGGTGGTTGGATGCATTTATATAATGGAATATGAAAGTCGCTTCGGTGCTATAATAACATGGAATTTATTATTCCTCCTATGTGGAGGCACTTGTTGGTTTAGCGTAGAACAATGGTGTTTTACCGCTGAATAGAAGAAAATAATGTGGTCGGTTGAAATGTGTGTGAGAGTTTCTTTTCTCTTTTTCCATTTAGCCATTGAAGTGCACCTTATGACAAATGCAATATTCTGAGTGGATTTAACATTCTGTTGTGTGTACTTATTCCGCTTTTTAAACGACGTTGTTTAGAAGGACCTTGTTAGAACACGAACACATTCAAAATGCGAACAGCATGTCAAAGTGGATGTGAAAAATAGTTTTTCTTAATAACTCAGTGTCGAAAAGTAAAACTTTCGTTGGATTTTGTGAGGAACTCGTTGAAATAGTCATTTTTCGGCTTCGCCTCGGATCAACAATCGACCTCTAGTGCGAGAAAAAACAACCTTGCACCAATGCAAAAAACCAGCTAATTTTTTTACAAAATATTCACATGAAAACAACAATTCATTTGAATGTTCTAGCCGACTTCAGCAATACGTTCGGTCAAATTTTGTTCTTCTGTAGCCGAATGACTATAGTCATTGCCTTATTATCAAAATACTCTTAGTGCTGGGTGTGCGAAGCCTGGCCTCGGCAAAGAATTTTATTTTGAATTAATTGATAGTTTATTCAAGATAAGATAATGCATGAAAAAGTGATGATTATGACCCGGACTCGCAAGAAGAAGCTTTTTTAAGCATACGATGTGCGATTTACACATGCAGCGCCAGCCCGTTCTATCAACTCAACTCAGTGGCGAAATGGGAAAATTTCGCTGACCCTTTTGAGTTTGAAATTTCCGTCTGCCTCCAACGATAACATTTTTAAACGGGTTCGTAAATCATGTCAGCATTTTTCTTCCCATTTTAAACACCCCCCTTCTCCAAGAACAACAGAAAAGCCCCTTTTTACAGTACAAACACAATCCAAATCTACTGCTAACGTAATTTATGGATTCCGCTTACAATGAATAGCATCACCAATAAGGAATTTTTACTAAGTAGTACTCCCTGCACCAACAATATAATCAGAATCGTTAATAGCAAAAGGATATGGGGAAATCCGTCAACCCAACCATTAACAGAGAATAGAATCGAAGGTTGTGTATAGCCTCAGACGGATATCATCCCCAATCTATCGGAGAGAAATTATTTCTTCAGAGGATTTCGTTTCACCTCTATCGAAAATTCTACCACCCGATTAAATGTAACGTTGCTTTCCATGTCATAGCTCGAGGATATTCCAAAATTGCACAAGCTCCAGAAATTTCGCTGCATTATTTCATCCAACGTCTAAAGTTATTAAATCGACCAAAGACGTATCAATTGATTAGATCATCCGGCAACAAACAATGAAAATATTGAATGGAATGATGTGTGCACTGCATATTGTTGCACTTGGTAGATCTGAAACCGTAACTCAGCACAAGTCAAACAATAACGAAAGTCCATTCGTTGATTAATAACGCAACGTGTATTCGACTTGATTATGATGTGTGTGCAACCCCTTCACTTAAAGCTGGGCAAATACCATACAACCAGCGCATTCAAATTGAATGTACCGTAATACCCGTCTGGTGCCTGTGTATAATACCATGCTGTGCGAAATCGAATTCAAGCAAATTTGTTTGAATAGGATGGTGTACGATGGTGGTGCCATTTATGGTAAAATGGGAAATTTGTGTTTGAAAATGTACAACACAACGGAAAATCGCTGTCGTGAATTCATTTGAATAATTATATTTTGTTTGTTGTAGATACACCAACCACCACGGCTTTATGCATAAAAACATTGAGATTTAAATATCAAATTCTCCTTTTCATTTAATGGTGCCAGAATGTTAAATATTTTATGTGGAACAACCGACCGACCGTTCAGAATATAAACTTTCTTCGTTGGCATTGTTACTCGGTCGATTTTGTTATTTGAAATGAAAATATCCAAGCCATGTCACCACAGTGGACGCTCATTTTTATATTATCTGACTGATTGATCGTGTAATCCGTGGAATATTTTGAATATCAAAGCTAAATTGAATTTTCATATAAATCGAATACGAGACACATTCTTTCATGGCAGGTGCATTCGAAGCACGAATCAAAGCAAATGCAATTCCGAACCATAATCATCAGCCTACCATGTATGTGTTTGATGTTATATGAACGAAGACTTTTTCCCTGATTACCATCGATTACGTTCGTTACCGTGCGGTAAAAGTATTTCGCAGTGCGAGAAAATTTTTTCTCTTTCTCGCACGCTATCTATCCATTATCTTAAATCAACCGTCAATTTTTTATAAATAAAAATCTGGCTGAGACCAGGCTCCGAACACCAAGATCACCATTTTGATCATGAAGCGACTATAGCCTGGAGGCTACAAAGCAAGGCAATGAAAGGCCATCCATAAACTACGTACGCACTTAGGTAGGAGAGGGTGTCCAAAATTGGCCATTTTCTATTTTTATTCAAATCGTCTCTTTACGTCAAAATGCATGGTACTGGTACGCAAGAACGATCTAGAAGATTACATCACTCTGCACATTGCGTTACTGTGCAGCTTTAACAATACTTTCGGTTTAATTGTATGACTATACATAGCCGAATGGCTTTAGCCATTGATTCACAATCAAAATGCTCGAGTGTCGGATGTTCGAATTCTTATATTTGCAAGATTTTTGTTTATCAAAAAATTGACTGTTAATTCAAGGTAATGGCTCTATATCGTGGGAGAGGTTTCTCGTACTAGTGCGAAAAAAAAGTTTACCCGCACGCTATTGGTTGTAACAGAGAAATCAGTGAAAATATCTTGCCTCATATGACATCAAACACACGCAAGAGAGGTAATGATTATGGTCCCGAAACGCAACAACGTTGTTTCTACCACGCATGGTAGGTATACCGGTATTTTCTCGCACCGGTATTTTGTCGTCAATCGATATCTAGTGCTATAGAAAATACCTTCACACATACCTAGTTAGAAAAATAACTATTCGAGACTAAAAAGTTTCCGGTTATTTTAAAATTCAATACTCGAAATGATAAACTTTTTGACAACTGGAAAAAAACCAACCAAAGCAATGCATCCAATGAAATGTCGGTTCGAAACCACAAACTTGAATCGCATTGAATTTGTTGATGAAAAAGTCGAAGCTCAATGAAACGTAAAATGCCAACAACTTTTATATTCGTTGGGTTTGCAACAAGTGTGCAATGGCATTTTCAGCAGTTCAATGCCTAAATGTTAAGTATAAATAACTTTGTAGAGTCAAACATTTCCGCAACAAAATATTCAAACGTGAAACCACATTTCATTCTTTTAGAAATGATTAATTACATATTGACGACAATGGTGAAAAAAGGGCGATGAGATGGCCTGTACCAACGCATTTCTATATATGGATGTCTGATGCCAAGTCCAAAAATAATTTTTAAAATTCCAGAAACCTGCTAGGATCACAAATTTGGGCTCACCGTAACATTTAAGCCCACTCCTACTTGAATTTTACCCTCACCTCAACCTGACCTTCCCTAATACAATATGTATGTTAACGATTATAATGAAGTAAAAGATTTTATACCAAACACTAAAGATAGCAGATTACTATACGAGGTTGGTAAATTCGATATCTCGTATCCACATGAGTGAAATTATCCGCAGGCTTCAGCCCGATGCACTTTTGCTCATCGCGATACGAAATTTCAAATAATTTACCGTGTGCAGTAAGCTATTTTACTTCACGAGCGAGGTAGTGTAACGCGGTGGGTTTCAAACCAATCTAATTGAAAAAAATTGCATATTGGTTTTCTTAACGGATTGTTTGGGTCATCAGAAACAATGGATCCATTTGCATAATTTTATTTAAAAAAAAAAGTGGGCCGATTCATATTTAAGCAACATTGGATTGCCATTTAAAGTTCAAATTTTTATTGACAAGGCAGCAGAAAACGTGCACTGTTATGTAAAATGGTTATCGCTCTAAACGTTTTTTTTACGAAAACTTTTCATCATTTTGATTCCTAATTATGGCCATGAACTTTAAACGGAGCTGTGTCCAAAAGGTTTGTATTGCGAGTTTTCATTGTATATCCTCAGAACAGTGGAAGTAAAGGTTAAGCTGTATTTATATCGCATCGCCTAAAGTTTGTGTGAAAGCTCCACTTGACAAAAACAAAATAAATTTCGTCAAGTTGAGCAGTCACACAAACCTTACGCAATGCGATTCGCATCGCGCTCCATATAATTACTGCTTAAGTGAGAGAGGTGAAGTTTTTTCTCCAGACGGTTGATTCATAGAAACAAGAGGCCCCGCCGAGGGCCAACACCAGGGAACACTAATACTAAATTACGTCAATATCTTTCAACTTACTTCATCGAATCGTTTCTGCAATGCTCGTATTGTTGACTTGGTCTGAACGAGTAGTGTCCCGCTTTCATTTTGTAGTTCTAATATCACATGCTTAAAGTAATCAACAGGAGGCACCTGCAACATCCAATGCATAAATAAACTGTCACCACCGTGGGTGTGCGTGTGTCAAGTGTACACATTATACCTGATAGAATAATTGATATTCCGCATCTGTGAGTCGTAAGGCTACTTCTTCGGGGAAATGGAGAATCGATTGTAACTCCTCCAGCTCTCCTGGATGGGAGAGAGGCACAGGGGTAACGGCCGTGGCACTGGCCGATGCTTGTTTCGTGTTAGCTGAAATAAATGGGAAAATTTTAAACGAAATTATTACCACGCAGTCGATTTATACGAAACGGATAAGACGAACAAAAAAAAACTCAAATTGAAGATAAATGCAAAACGAGAGGAATTTGTAGCCCGTAATAATAATTTGAATAATTCATCACGGTACTCGGTTGAAGAAGAAGAACTTTTTTTTTTCCTTTTGGTATCTCAATGTACGTACAATTGCGTGGGTTATGTAAAACTTGAGGAAAGCTTTCCGAGATGAAAAATTCAAATAACATTTGGCCCTTTATGCAAATCCGTGCAAATTCAATTTTCATCCTACGGAACAGCTAAGGCATACTGTTTGAATGGAAATGGTAACTGGCTCGTTATTAAATAGACCGGCTTTCACACACATACAAACACAGAAAAAAAAAATTCATTTGACGGAACACAAAGAATTCATTTGTCATTTGTTATCGTTAAGTGAAGAGGTCGGTCGAGAGGGTTGTATTTGACAATGTCACTCGAATGTTCCATGGGGTTAGTGACACACATAGTCTAAACTAGTGAATATTTTTCGTATTGTATGCAGATCCATTCAAATCACAAATCAAAAGCAGACATAACATCATCAGTCTGTTATCTTCCTATTGACATCCACTACATACACACACAATACAAGAAAGTAACCCTTTCGTGTACATTAATAAGGAAACTATAAACGTTGGATGTATCTCGATATATTTAGCTCACTTTGTCGGCAATGGCATGTACACATCTTAGTCAAATGGAAACCTTTTTCCTTTCGCAATTATTACATCGAACATTACACTAAATAACATGGTTTTGTCAGACAAAGATAGAGAATGAGCAGAAAACCCATATTCATGAAATCCATTAATGCCGTTCATACATCACCCTCACTAATTTTACCCCATATTTATTCAACAGATCGCTTTCAATTTGTAATTGGATTTCCTTTCCACTCCTCCCGTTTATATTGTGTGTTTCCCATCTTAAAACAGTATACTACAATTAATTCGAAAGGCGAAATTCTTTTATCCGACCAACCGATACATATAGCTTCCTCGTAATGGGTCCTTTTACCGAGACATTACCCATTTTTTTCCTCTCTGCTAAGACTGTCGGTTTTTTGTAAATGTACACTCAGTTTACTTTAATATGTGGCACTATTTTGTTTCTAGAATATATCCTACACCTTTTTAGACCCAAAAATTTAGACTAGAGAGTTACTTCGTACGGTGCAAAAAACAAACTAGAAATTGAATCCATTTTAATGTTCATAATTTTTTTTCATTATGTTCTGTTCATTTTGACATCCTACTGCAGACGTCAAAATATGTCATTTGTTTTAGGCTGCGTTTCAATTAATCTATTGATTTCGTCGCAAAATCAATGTTTCAATGTACAGACAGGAGTCATGTTTATTTTACGACACTGAATAAATTTATGGCAGAATTTGTGCGTTTTTGTAAAAAATGGCGTCTCATAACGAAAACTGTAGTGAGCTGTTTTCACCCCAACAAAAAACTCGCAAAAACTCAATTGCACGTAACATTCGATGGTGCGATACTTCGACACGACTTTGAACCTACTTACTTGGGAGTGAAGCTTCGCCAAAAACTCGCCAGTAGAAACAATCTGCTTCGTAAGCTAACCGGTACGACATGGAGTGCATCCGCTGCGTGCTTACGAACTACGGCCTGGGCTTTAGTGTATTCCTGTGCTGAGTATTGCAGCTCAACGTGGCTGAACAGTGCGCACACATACAAAGTGGACATCGAGCTCAATAAATCAATGAGGCTGATCATCGACACTGTACGCTCTACACGATTGGAATGGCTGCCAGTTCTGAGCCACATTGCTCCCCTAGAACTCAGACGGCAGAGACAATTGTTGACGTTGTACCGTAAAACCTTAGTAAACGTCGAAATATCACTGAGCAGCGACTTGGCATTACCTAAGGATCGAGAGATTGAAATCGAGAAAGCCACCAATTACAATAGCTGAGATTCTCCATTTAGCCGACTTCAACCCAAAAGAAGTTTGGAAAGAGAGCTGGTTGAAAACCAACATCATCACGGAACTCTTCAATACTGAAGAGCATAACTCAAAGTCTAAAGAGTTTAGCCTGCCACGCAAATTATGGTGCAACTTGAATGGACTTAGAACCGGACATGGCTGTGTGGATGTCAACGACAAAAAACTTCTCACATGCTGATGGAATGTCCGCTTACCAAGTACGATGGTGAAATAAGTGAAATCGTTTTGCTGTCCAACCACGCCTGGGACTGGCTAGGGAGGTTAACTTTGTGATTAATTCGCTTTCGATTTTTAGCTGTGATCGCTTTGATCTGAATTGCATATTTGATTCGGTGAATATTTTTCTTTGTAAATATTTTCGCTTTATGCTACTCGATTGTGCAATAGAGACAAATACCATACGCTAAATAAAATGTGTGTGTAAGAACACACAACATATGCAAACGTACACGCATACACGAATGAAAAGTAGGAGGCTTTTTGACGTTCGAAATAAGAGTGTTCATGCTAGTAAGCAGAGCTATGATTGAGTATATCTATTTCTGACAATAACAGGAGAATGAAACAAAATGACGAACGCAGTCACGATTTTCGTCTTTATTTTAAGTTCGTACATTTTGAATTATTTTGAGTTTTTTTTTTAATTATTGTGATTTCCTAAAGTTGTCCTTCTTCAGTTCTAATCTCCTTCCTTACTAGAAAATTCAAAAGCAAACTAAAACACAAAATAATTCATGAACGAATTTCGAATATAAATCAATATAACGGAAACGGATAACTGTCTTCAAATACTGAATTCTGGTTTTCCTTTTATTTAGTCGTCAAGAACATCCGACAACTATTTCGAACGCTTTGCACTAAGAAATTTGATTATCAAACACTTCTATAGTCCCGAACGAGCTGAAGTACAGAGAAATTGTTA